>JBDJHY010232899.1:0-10989 GCA_039654485.1 Withania somnifera
TTTAATAAAGTAGGCACCGGTCAATTACATAATCATGCCATTTCAATAATATAATTAGGCACCAGTATTTACACAGTCATGCCATGTCAATAGTATAATTAGTCACTGGTTATTTACATATTCATGCCATGTCAATAGTATAAAAAGGCATCAGTCAATTACACAGGTATGCCATCAGACAATATAATTAGGCACCAGTCAATTTCACAGTCATGCTTTTTCAATAATATAAATCCACATTTGAATAATTTCAAATGAGCAAATCACATATAAATCACGGGAAACCCACAAATTAAGGTTTCAATTCAATAATCAAGCCCTCCAATTTCTTTATCCTGGTACTTTTACTAACAATATACAATTGAATCCTAATTCTTGCCTAAATGATTATTTCCCAAACATTATTCAAATCAAATACTTCACCACACATTTCAAGTGTGTATTTATTTCAAAAATTTTGACAAAATATCCAAAATACTCCCACTTACTCATTCTTTTAGAGTAAACATGATAGAACATGTTAATTCCCAAAGAACCTAAAGTCACCCTAAGTCACGAGACAATTAGCAATCAAAGTTTGCAGTTCATAGAAAGCCCCTAAATCTCAACTTGGTCACCCAATATACACTTACCAACATCCAAAACAAAATAATCAAGGTTTATGCAAAAGGCAACCCCATGCCCACGAAGTCAAGATCGAATGTTGGCCGTAAAATAATATTATCCATCACTATAGGAAAGTTAAATGTTATGTTTCATCGAACACTTGTTCCATCTCATTGCAGATATTTCAAGTTTTACTTATTTTTTGAGTTCAACATTTAACCCACTGTTTTAGGCTTCAAAACTATGAAATTACTGGTGGAAATCATATTAAAGTGATGAGAAAAAAATGAAATAGTGATTAGGGTCCAATTGATTTCTTCAAAATCTTTGATTAACCTGGCAAAGATATGGTTTAGCGAGGGTGTTTGCATGAAAAATGAGTCAAAAGACTGAGAAAATTGATATAAAGTCGAACAATGAACCCAAGGCATCACCATAATGGTGGTTCAGTATATAAATTGGCCCAGATATTAAACCTATGTGAATTCAATGCCTTTATCAAAGGCGGTGAAGGAATCGACTTACCCATCATGAACATATCTAGGTTCTCGCAAAAACTAGTCCCTCAAAGAATCTAAACTGCTGCGATTACGAGAGAAACATGCGATCACAATGCACAAGAAGTATATCCTCCATGAATTCAGTCCCTCCTCCATAAACCACGGAGGTCCCTAGGTGATAGCAACAACAATTGTTGACAGCAGAAACACAACATTAAAAATGACTGCGAATGGACCATCATGGTTTATTGGGAACCCAGCAATGAAAAACCATATACGTAACCATACTAATTTTGACGTTATGGACTCAACAGAACCATTAAATTTTGCGTACGAGGTCTCCTTCACCCTATACTCATTAAGGGTCTATTTTTTAAATAAAATAACCAAAAGAACAAAATACCCTAGGGCTTACAAAAAATATGAAAGACCTTATTCTAGGGAAAATTCTACCTCCCGAGTCCAACAGAACCATCAATTTTTTTATCCAAACAATCTAAGACCAAATGTTGACCTAAGTCAATCATTTCACTTATAAACTCAACTTTAGCCTGTCTAAATACTCAAAATCACCACGGAAGGTATAAAATAGAAAAAGAGAGTTTAACTAGACAAAACTCGACATTATTGAGTGGGTTGAACTGACAGAGTTCTAATATGAAGTACGAAACTCTAGATGACCCCTTGAGGTTCTCATTTTCTAACTTAAAGGCTCCAAAACTAAAATTTCTCAAACTTCTCTACCAAATCTAATCCCATATCCGAACCAACCATGAACCACACTTATTTTGATATAATGGGAATAAAAGAAAGGAAAAATAGTCCAAATACTAGAAAAATCCAAAAAATGACCTTTAGGGTCATTATGATATCCACTACTAAAAACCATGTTCATCCTCAAACATAAGAAAGAATAAGTACCTAAATGACCAAATAACTGATGATACTGTCTACACATATCAAACTCAGTCTCTTAAGTAGCCTCTTCGATGCTCGGTGTCTTTATTACACCTTCACAATAGGTATATCTTAGGTTCCAAGCTTTCAGACCTGTCTATCAAGTATAGAAACTGGATCCTCAAATGATATATTAGGGTACAAACTCAAGGCATCCCACTAAAACACATAAGACTCATTGGCCATGTACCTCCGAATCATAGAGACATGAAACACCGGATGCACTACAGGCAACCCAGATGGCAAGGCTAACTTGTAAGACACCTCTATCTTCCCCTCAAGAATCTCGAAGGGACCAATGAAATGAGGAATCAACTTCCCTTTCTTCCTAAATATCATCACACCCTTCATGGGTAACACTTTCAACCATACTCTATTACCCTCCATAAACTCCAATGGCCTGACCCTCTTATCATTATAGCTCTTCTTCCTACTCTTAGAAGAAAGTAATCGAGTCTGAATCAATATAACTCTATCCATAGAGTCTCACAACAAATTTGTACTCCACAAACTCTCTTTGATGAGAAAATAACTACGAAGTGGAATTGATAATCAAAAAAAGAAGAATAACAAGGAAAATAAAAGATAGATAACGAGAAACAACAGTAGGAAATCTTACTAGAACCCTAAGATGTATGAAACCAAAGGACCCATTAGATTAATCTCGACCGAGCACCACGCTCTTATGATGAATTCAAGGGAATCAAAGCCTCAAGACACCAAGGTTTCTACACGATTAGGAACCACTAGCTTACCAAAAGCGTAGCACTCAACAATTGAGTTTTACTCAATATTCATCAAAGTCTAATCTCAAAATAAAGCATACTTAAGCTATTTATAGGACTAGACTATTTATTACACAATTAGCCTTCATGGAATTTTAATTAAGTAAAAAAGGCTAAAATGCAAAATAATTCGAGGTAGGTGATAGGCCACCGTTGGAGAGGGTGGTCTGCCGTCCCTCCACTACCACCCGTCTCCACCAGTGAGGCTGAGATATTGAAATGCAGAATAATTCAAGAGAGGAAGTTGGCCATCGTTGGAGAGGGAGTTTTTCCATCCCTCCACTTCCCATTGCCGTCTCCACCAGTGAGGGCTGGAATATTAGCGTCTTACACCACCATTGAAGGGTGTTCTGCAGTCCACTTGGGCAGTCTGCCATCCACTTGAGCGGTGGGAACTTTCCTTTCGAGGTTCTAATTCCCTCTTATTCCTACCTCTTCCTCAACCCATAGTGTGTTCTCCTAGGCTATCCTCCATATGAAATTGGAACCTTCCTCCTTCTAGAAACCAACCAAAGTATCCTTGTGCATGGGCATCCTTGCAATCTTTGGAGTTCTTTGGCTTAACTTCATATGAAGGGCCTGGTAACTTCCATGGGACTAGGGATATTCATATCATCTTCTCCTCCTTGAAGAGAATGTCCTCAAATTTTTACTATCAAAAGGAGAGAGGTCATTCACGTTGAAGTTGGGGTGTACTGGGTATTCTGGTGGAATATCAATTTTGTAAGCATTATCATTGATCCTCTCAAGGACTTGTAAAGGACCATCGTCTCTCAGCATGAAATTCCTTTTACATTTTTTTAGAAACCTCTCTTTGTGATAATGCACCCATACCCAATCTCCGGGTTCCAAGACTATCTTCTTTCTCCCTTTGTTGGCCTTTATCACATTCTCTTGATTTCTCTTCTCATGTTAGAGTCATACCTTTTCATACAACATCCTCATCACTTGAGATATTTTTTCTGCATTTAGGATAACAATCACATCTTGAGATAAAGGGGTTGGATCCAAGGGGGTAAGGGGATTAAATCTATAGACAACCTCAAATGGGGTCATTCCAATAGTGGAGTGAACGACACTTTTATAAGAAAATTTGAATACAAGAAAATAATCTTCCCATGAGGAAATTTTTCCTCTAACCATGGCTCTAAGCGTGGACCCTAAGTTCCTATTAACCACTTCGATTTGGCCATCAGTTTGTGGGTGGTATGACATTGAAAACATAAACTTAGTGCCAAGCCTACTCCACATTTCTCTCCAAAAGTGACTAAGGAACTTGGAGTCCCTATCACTTACAATGGATCACAGGATCCCATGCAATTTCAACATATTTTAATAAACAAAGATGCTATAGGGATATATCATCACATTTATTGCAAAGGATAAAATGATCCATCTTAGAAAATCGATCAATGATAATAAAGATGCTATCTATTCCCCTCTTGGTTCTAGGAAAACCCAATACAAATTCCATTGAGATGTCTAACCAAGGTCCTTAGGGTGTTGGGAGATGGGTGTACAAACCATATGGGAGAAGTCTTGACTTAGCATGTTTACATTGGACATATTGACCATAAATTTTAGCCGCATCTCTTTGCATGTTTGTACAATAAAATTTCTCTTCAAGAATTCTCATGGTTTTACGGATACCAAAATGGCCCATAAATCCTCTACTATGTGCCTCTCTCTCCAATAATTCTCTCCATGATCTCACCAGCACACACAATTTTTTTCTATTGAACAAAAATCCATCAAATTTTGAATAAGGGGTAGTTAACCTATCCCTTATCCATCTTTCCCTATCCCATTTCATATATTCTTCAAAGATGTGGGAAAATCAGGGTTCTCAGGGTACAGTGTCTTCATCATTTCAAAACCCAACAGTTTAGAAGACAAAGTACTTATCAAAAAATGCTTCCTCAAAAGTGCATCGCCGACCACATTGTATTTTTCCTTCTAGTGACGCATCACATAATGGAAAGACTTTAGAAACTCAATCCATTTGGCGTGCTTTGATTTAGATTACCTTGGCCTGGAAGGTGCTTCAAGGACTCATGATTAGTCCAAATCACAAATCCCTTGGGCCATAGGTAGTGTTTCCAATTTCCAAGAGCTCAGATTAAAGCATTTTACTCAAGATCATAGGTTAAATAATTTAGGGTGACACCTTTAAGATTTTCACTAAAGTAAGCAATGGGCTTATGGACTTCCATTAAGACGTATCTAATGCCTACTCTACTAGCATCATATTCAACCACAAATGTTTGATCAAAATTTGGCAATTGCAACAAAGGAGCTGAACTAAGCATAGATTTCAAGGTCTCAAATTCCCTTGCTTGTTCGGTGCCGCAAATAAAAGGTTTATCATTTTGGATCACCTCGGTGAGAGGTGTGGTAATGGTTCTAAAACCCTTAACAAAATATCTATAAAAACTTACAAAGCCTTGAAAGATTCTCACATCCCTAGTAGAATTAGGGGTTGGCCAAGATTTAATGGCATCTATTTTGGATTCATCGACCTCCATACCTCTAGAGCTCATAACAAATCCCAAGAATACAACCTCATCAACACAAAACAAGCATCTCTTAATATTGGCATACAATTGTTTATTTCTAAGCACATCAAACATATTTTTCAAATGCTTCGCATGGTCTTCTAGGGATTTGCTATAGACCAAGTCATCATCAAAGTACACAACCACACACTTTCCAATAAAAGGCTTCATTATATGGTTCATTAGCCTCATAAAGGTACTAGGAGTGTTAGTGAGTCCGAATGGCATAACCATCCATTCATAGAGACCAAATTTGGTATTGAAGGTAGTTTTGCACTCATCTCCTAGATTCATCTGAATTTGGTGATACCCACTCCTCAAATCAATTTTTGGGAATAAACATGAACCATTTAATTCATCTAGCAAATCATCCAAACAAGGGATTGGGTGGCGATACTTTACCGTTATCTTGTTGATGGCATGATAATCAACACACATTCTCTATGATCTATAGTATTTAGGTACCAAAAGAACCGAAACTGCACATGGGTTCATACTTTCTTTCATATAGCCCTTATTAAGGAGGTCCTCAACTTGCCTTTGCAATTACTTAGTATCTTCCGTGTTACTTTGATAGGCCGGCTTATTTGGCAATTGAGAGCCCAGCACGAAGTGTATTTGATTTTCAATGCCACGGATTGGTGGCAACCTATTTGGTAGCTCTTCCGGAAAGATATCCTTGTAATTCTACAAAACAAGGGAAATAGAATGTTAAAAATAAAAAATAGAGGGCTTAGTATGTAAATCATGATCCCTATGTGTGATAAGGATCAATGGACTTTGGTTCTCCACTTCCTCTTTTATCTCCTTATAACTCCTCAAGAGTAATGCTTTGCCCTTTCCCTTTAATATCCTTTGCTTCTCACTTTCTTCCTCATGACTAATCCTTTTGGTAACATCTTCTCCTTTTCTCTCTTTCTCCTATTTGATTATAAATGGCACTCACTTGAGAGGGAGGTATTAGGTGGAGTACATGTTTACGACCATCCTTCTTTAGGGAGTAGGTATTTGATCTCCCATAATGCTTTGTTGACCAGTCATATTTACAAGGTCTTCTGAGTAGTACATGACAAGCTTGCATGGGAACTACATCACATAAGAGTTCATCATGGTAGTTCCCATCTTTTAACTTGATCTTTACTCGTTGGTGTACTTTCATTTCTCCACATTTATTCAACTATTGGAGCTTTTATGAGGTGGCATTCATGGTGGTCGTTAACTTCAAATGATCTACCATGGTGGAACTAGCAATATTGGCACAATTTCCACTATCAATAATCAAGGTACAAACATTTTCCTTAATTTGGAATAATCGTTAACATTTTCATCTAGAGCCTTGCTAATCATCAACCGATGAACCACATAGTTTGGAATAGAGATATCTCCTTCTTGTTCCCATTCATCACTAACTTGTAATCTCTTCCTCATCATGCCACTAGGAACCGAGATTTGTCTTTCCTTGTTTTCGGCCATACTCCTCATCTTCACTTATGGAGTCACTTTTATTGATTAATGGTCAATATATTTACCTTTTTTAAGAAATTAGGGTCCTACATCTCTAAGAGTCACATTCCTTATATTCGGACACTCACTCGTCTTGTGTCCAAAGAATTTACATTTTAAGCATTGGAACCTTCTAGGCTTTGGAAAAGGAGGATTGTTACCTCCTTCTTTCATAGCCGTTGGTAGTGGATTCCTTCCAAAGGTGCTCTTCTCAGAGGGTTTCTTCTCATATGGCCTCTTGACTTCTTCATCTTTGTTCCACTTGGATGACAATTGAACTAGTTATTTTGCTCTTACTCCAATAAATAGGAGAAGAATAGCTATGAGTTTTGAAAGTCCTTTTCTCCTCATTCTTTTTTTCTATTTCAGCCGCTCTATCAAATATTTCATCAAGTGTTTAAAACTTGGGAAGAATCATTTGAGAAGTGATGTCATAATTCAACCCGTTTCAGAATCTAGCAATACTATTGCGGAGGTATTCATTAAGTTTATCCCTCATGTGTAGAGTTTGGAATTCATCATAATATGCTTTTCGGTTGCCTTGCTTCAAGTTATATACCTTGGTGCACAACTCTTGGTAATAACTTAGGGGTACATACTTACGTCTCTTTGTGGCCTTCAATTTTGTCCAAAGTGGTGGATGCATATAATAATAATCTTGATGTTCCCTCCATTAACAATCCCACTATGTGGAAACATAACTTTCAAATTGGGCAATAGCATAGACGAATTTCTTAACCTCAGTTTATTTGTTAATTTGGATGATTGTAATGACCCTCATGATTATTTATGATAAATATGCAACGTTTTGCATTCTAGAGTGTTTCAGTAGTTTCCCCAAGTCATTTATGACTTTCTGGGACTGGTAGTTTGGAACCCTGGCGACTTGGTGGAGAAATATCTCAATTGCCTATTTTAGAGCCTAAAACTAAGTACTCATTGAGCAAAGTCAACTTTCTTTCAAGATGAGCTCAGAATTAAATTCTGATAGTTTTGACAACTTCGAAATGCCAAATAACGTCAAGATTTACCTTAAGTTTGTCTTTGGAGTTTTTGTTTGCAAGCTATGTGAAATTATGGATTTTAGTTAAGTTTGTGGCCTAAAGTG
Source organism: Withania somnifera (assembly GCA_039654485.1). Classification (NCBI taxonomy): domain Eukaryota; kingdom Viridiplantae; phylum Streptophyta; class Magnoliopsida; order Solanales; family Solanaceae; genus Withania; species Withania somnifera. Next base: position 8,015 of record JBDJHY010232899.1, read on the forward strand.
GAGCATGAGTGGTATGTTGAAGGGTCGGATTGGAATTCTAATGCTTCCAGTAGCTCCAAAATGATAATTTTATGCTAGGTGAGGTATTGGTATAATTTTTGGACTTCTCATTGCATATTTGAGCTGTTGGTGGAGAAGTTCACTTTTGGTTTGAGGGGCCATTTTACGTAAACAACCTCAGATTTTAGTTTTGTCAATTCCATTGAGTCCATAATGTCCTTTACATGATGTTTGTATATTTGTTTTGTTCAAATTGGACCCCGTTTGATGTCCAAATTCTCGTTTGGAAATTCTGAAAATGCAGCAGAAACCTACAACTGGTGCAAACACTTCCTTTAACACAATTGCGGTCCCTTCAGCATGATCTCGATGAAAAAGTTTTCCTCCAGTACAATCGCGACATAATCACGCAATCTCGATAAATGCTGAAATTCCCTTTTTGCGTTATCGCGCCCTAATTGAGCGATCGCAGTGCATAGCGCTTGGCCGCATATAAAATTCCTGCACGATTCCTTTTATTATTTTAGAAGCCCTACATTGTTTTTCCTCATTCTTGAGAAAAAAAACCCCCAAACAATAATCCAAGATCAAGGAAGACCCTCACATCATTCCCCATCGATTCCACACGTTTTTAAATAAGTTTTCCTTTCTTCTTCTTCCTAAATTTATTAGTTTTCCACCATTAATGGCACCAAGAGTTGAGGTTGATGAAATCATCCCATAATCAATTGATTTTCATGTTATTCTTCGTTAATTGAATATACATTGCTCATAGAATCGTTATTACATCATAATTCCAATGTCATGAATCGTTGACCCGTTTTGGGTCAAATTTATTTTGAAGCCCTTCCTGCACTCGAATTGTGCTCAATTTAGGAGCACGGGTCCCTAATATCATTTGGAACCCTGTAATGAAGTTTTCTCTTCATTCTAACGAGCGAGCCCTGCGAGCCTATTTTAGGCCTGATTCCAGGCCCATATAGAATACTAGCAAAAAATATACTGTTAGACTCGTATTAACATATAGAATACTTTGATGTAGGTTTCATATTAATTAGAGACCGTTTGACGTCAGTCGGAGTACGATTCATGATATTGCAACGCTTTATCGTCGGACAACAAGTAGGCTCCGTGGGGCTATCTCTGGGCTTATAGCTTTAATATCTGTACTAAATAGCATTCGTGGGTTGTGTAGCTAGGTTGTATTGTAACCCTGTATTGTTCTGTCGTCCATTCCATGTTGATATTGATATTTTAGCACCCGAGTGATATGGGGCCTGAGACTTATCATTTGATTAGAGATACCTGTACAAGGCATTGGATGTGGATAATTCCTGATTGTATGTTGATATAGATGTTGTTGATATGCTGTGAATTCATGACATGCGAGGCGGGGCCTATGGCTTCGATGAGAGTGCATTGGGGTTGGGTTGTATCACCACTTGATTTATGAGCCATGATGGCTAGAAGATGATTTGACAATAAAGTTAATAGAGGCATAAAGGAATAAATGAGAACACTTAAATTAATAATATAAGTAATTATCTTTTACTATTTTAGTTTCAACATTGTATCGACCCCTAGTAATATCGTTTTCACTTATTTTAGTCCAGGTTTTACCTTCTGGCACCAAGAAATATCTTTTTACTAATAAATGCTAGACTTGAGACCAACTCCGTTCGACAGTGAGTACAGTGCTGGGACTTGAATCCGTCACCGTACAGTAGTGAGTACAATTTTTTCACTCACGTGGTAATACTGATTGTGGAAACATGATGATACTGATTTATTAAGGACTAGTGGTGATATCCTATGATATACGGATGTTGTTTTCCTTGACCTGTCGAGTACGGCTAGTGGATATTATTGATTTAAGGCATAAGGTGCTAGCGGATATTGTTGATTTTGAGGTATGAGATGTCGACGAATATTGTTGACATGGGCGCAAGGATGCCTATTGTGATTCATTGCGATTTTGACAGTGGGATGTGAGGTTTTGATAATGTTCATTTGTATGTTTACTTTCTGCACTTGTTTTCTTTAGTGTACCCTTGGTAATATGGTGATGCCTTAGGGTAGCGTGTTTTTTTGTGTATGTTGCGTTTCTTATTGGTTACTTCTCAGTGTTTAATTGCTTTACTTTACTATTCGTATTACTGCTTAGTTTTCCTTATTGGTTACTTGTTATTTCATGTAATGTGAGATTTTTTCCTTACACTCTTATTCAGTTATTTATCTTTTCACTTGAGGTTACAAGTATACCGACCACGTTCCACTCCTATCTTCTTAATTCTTGTTTATTATATTATTACTCATATATGTTGTTGCAAGGATGCCGAGTACGTTTTCTTTCATTGCCTGAGATCCTGTTATGTGAGTAGATAACGATATTAGTCTATGTGATACTTGATTCTTACTTGAGTAGCTAGATCCCTTTATTGTATTATTTGCTTCCATGACCCTTTTATTGTACTGTTATTTACCGGTTTTATTATTATTATGTGCCTAGTGGGCCCTCGAAGACTATTAGGTATGGGTTGCTCCGGCAGCTTGTATTCATACTACACTTGTACATGTACAGATCTGGGTACAGGTTCCCGTTCATGATATACCGATAGCTGTTCGTTTAGATCTTATTCACATCAGAGATTCAGGGTGAGCTTGGCATCCAGCTTGTTCCTGTATTTCTTCAGACTTATATCTTATTTGATCTCCATTGTATTTCGGAGACACAGTTGTACTAAGCTTACTTCAGTTTTATCCTTTCTGTACTTAGTGGTTTATTTGACACTGATACCAGATTTTGGGTAGTTTATTTCATTTTGTAAAACGTCCACACTGAATTATCTTATGACTTTTGATATACTTCCACAATTGATTTAGTAGTCCTCCACTTTAGCTATGGAGTACAGGGGTTGGTTCTCCTCCTGGAGGTATAGTAAGTGCCATTATGATCCGTGAAATTGGGTCGTGAC
>JBDJHY010232909.1:0-10989 GCA_039654485.1 Withania somnifera
CCAATGAATGGTAGAGGATACTCATTATTCATAGTCACCTTGTTCAGCTGCCTATAATTAATACACATCCGCAGGGACCTATTCTTCTTCTTAACAAACAACACTGGGCACCCCACGGCGAGACACTAGGATGGATAAAACCCCTGTCAAGCAAGTATGGCAGCTAGAAACTCAACTTATGAAGTTTAGCTAGGGCCATATGATAGGGAGGAATTGGAATGGACCTGGTGCCCTTCTCAACCTCGATAGCAAAATCTATATCCTGCTCAGGTGAAAGGTCAAGGAAATCGGCTTGGAAGACATCAACAAACTCACTAACAATAGGCATAGTCTCACGGGAAAGGATCTCAGCACTGACATCTCTAATGTGTGCCAAGTATGCATAACAACCCTGAGTGACAAGTCTAAGGGCACGACAATAAGAAATGACCCGAACCGACGAATAGCTAGTGGGGTCATGCCACACTATAGGGGGTATACTAGGCACAGATAAGGTTATGATCTTGGCATAATAATCCAGGACTGCACGATAGGTGGACAACCAATCCATACCCAGAAACATATCAAAATCTAACATAGCCAGCTCAATCAAAATCAACATGCGTGTCATGACCCGATCCACCATAAGGTTTTCACCCACCAGGTAGATACACTCAAGGGTATAGGTAATCGCTCACTATTAACACCCAATCTCGAATAAAATAAACTGAAATGTAGGTGAGGGTGGAACTCATATCAAACAAAGTCAATGCAGAAAACCAAATACAGACAACATAATAGTAACTACTGCATCGGAGGCCTCGGTATTAGCCCTATCAAGAATAGCATAAAGTTGGCACTGCTCTCCCTTTCACTGTGCACCTAAGTCCATGTCTCTACCTCTAGCCACCCATCCTCCTCCCCTGGCCCCCTAAAAGGCTGGTCACCCACTTTTGACTAGTGGCACTACCTGCAATCATTGAATAAGTAGTGTTGTAGCCTGTGAGGCCCTACACTACAGGAAATCTTGGGCATAGTGACCCCGTCCCCCATATGCATAACAAATATCACCTAACCTAAGTTGTCCACGGGACCCTCAACAAAACCTCGTGAACTCAATACTTGGCCCCTAATAGGCTGGCTACATACCACATAGCTGGAGGCCTAGTACTGTCAGCTCAGCTGATATCTCTGGTTAAAACCACGATCCTATAACCTAGACCTAGAAAACCTACCTTGATGGAACTGTCTTTTCTCACTACCCCCTTGGGCCTAGAGAGTCAAAATATCCATATGATGAGAATGGTTAGAAATATTAAGAAACAGCTTCTATAACACCCGAAGTAACTAAATATAACCCTGCAAATCAGGTCTTAGTACATGAGCAAGTGGAAAATTCGCTCCTTCTCAGAAGATAACAGATCTCCTATATATCTTGATAAATTAATAAATCGAGCCTCATACTCCGGGACTATTATTGAACTCTGTATCAATCCCTCAAACTATGCCCATGATGCCTCATGGACACTTCGAGGCATATACTGTCTAGAAATGCCTCTCTAAACTTTCCCTAGGTAGGCGGACCTGACCTTGGTGGTCTAGGATCCTGAGATGTCCGCCACCACCGACTGGCAGCACCCTCCACCAGTTAGCATGTGAAGTCTACCCCGTTAGAATATAGGAGCTACAATGTCTAAAGGAACTTCTCACAAATGTAACAAACTCATAAAGTTCCTACCTCTTTGCTCCCAAGAATCTTACAGAGGAAACCCGAAGGAGGTGTTCCAATATATTCTGCACCTCAAATTCGGGTATAGTAGGAGCTAATACTTGTGCAGGGGCGGTAGCAGTAGACTATAGTTGTGCAATCGGCAGTACTACTAGTATTGGTGCTGGAGCTGTATAAGCTGAGGGACGTGGTACACACCATTTGGCTCCCTAAGAAGATGACTGCAGCATGTCTACCACTGAACCATCTAACATCTGGAGCATCTATAACAATAAGTCTCTGAGCGTAGCAGGTGGTGGCTGAATAGGCTATAGCCATGGAATGAAGGGTGCTTACGGCAATAAAGTAGCTAGGGCAGTAACAACTGGCAGAGCGTCCTCCCCTACCCCTTTCTGGCTCGCTAGGGGAGGGTCCCAATATACAAAAGTTCCTTTGGTACGGACCATCTGCAAAAGGATAAGGTCAACGTAAGTTTTAGAAAAGTATGAATAACAATGCACGATGGGATTCGAAAGAGGACAGTTTATCCTAAGGTACCCTGTAGTCTCCCGAAGATTAGATGGGGGACATCTACACACTGATCTGCAGGACACTACGAGGTATTTTCTACAAATCAAATAAGATTGGTGAACCTAAGCTCTGATACAACTCTATCACAACCCAAAATCTTAGGTCCTGATGGCATCACAATCCTATTGTAGACAAGACTAACCCTACCCGAAGCTAAGTGCAATGGGCTTTATCTCTCAACAACCAATATAGCAAGGAAAAACATAAATAATACATAACGGAAGCCAAAAGGAAATAATACATAACCCAACTCCCAAAACCTAATGTCAATGGCATATGGCGCTACTATATAGAATATACCGAAAATTAAAAATTATGAGTTAACTCCTGTGAAAGATAATACAATACAGGACCTTCTATGGAATGAATAAAGCAAGGCAAAGCAAGGAAACCCTTTATGCTATAGGTACACCCTTGTCGGGGCAGGCTGCATTGGTACAAGGGTAAAATCTCATATAGGAGGCCCCTTGGACACAAGGGAAGCCTCTCTAGGGTGACCCAAGGGCCACTGGGGTGGTCTGTGATCTGTAGCAACCTTTTCAAAAAATGGGAAAACTCTGAGGGATCTAAAACGAGCATCCAGAGTCCAATTCCAACAAACCAAAAGTGTATTTTAGGTGTAAAACATATCACAAACTCAACGGAATTAAAGAATGACCATATGAGACCATTTAAGTGAAAAATACCCGAACCCAAAAGGATCAAAAAGGATCCTAACTAAAGACTTCCAAAAACCTACTAGAAACAAGACCGAGCACCCGTGGAAGAAAACCAATAACTAAAATAGCCCAAACTTGATATTACGAAGCTGAAGGAACTGATGTAATCCCAATTTAATGCTCAAATAATCAAAATACTACTAGGCTCCAAAATAAGATTCGACTGGGCTGAATTATTAGAATTTGGTTCCAAGTGTGTTTAATACTATTTCACTCTCAAGTTCCACTATTTCAAAACCAAAACTTCAAAATAGGAAAAATGAGATAATAAGAAAATGAGTCATAAGGGTACTAAGCTACTGGTCCGAGCAAGTCATGAATGATTTGGGTCAGCTACCAGATAGCTCTAAGCATAAAAAAGACGAAATACAAGTAAATGACCAAGTGGGTCATTACAGGACGTCACTGAACTAGCCTGGTTAATAGCTTTATTTTTAATCCCTACCTGGCTAACCAAAGTAATTCCCTATTTCCAAATTCCCTTGGGCCTAAAACACTCCGATCCAGCTCTATTATCCCTTCAAGAACACTTAATACTCTATTGTACCTTTTCCCAATTTCACCTTCTCATAAAATTACGTTCACCTTTCGAATTTCCCTTCTCATATAGTCACATTCCCATTTCCCTTGATCCCTATTTGTCTTGTGCCCTCCTGGAAAAATGATGGTCACTCAACTTCTAGACGTTCTACCTTTATCTTTTCCTATGTGAAGGAGATTTTCCCCTACAATTTAGGTATTTCTATTCCCTTGTCTTCTGGCACAATTTAGTACACTGTGAAAGCCAATAATTGGAAGATTCTCATTTCTCCCCTAGTTGATTTAAAAATTTAAAACCCTATTTATTTAGGGGTTGAGGCCATGTTAGTTTCGACTTGGATTATTTTAATTTATCCGCTTGATTCTAGAGTTTGGATTCTCTTGTATCCCCCATAGATCTTGTTCCCAAGTATTGGGATTCGATATAAAGCCTACTCTGCATCCCTTTGAATTATTCAAAACTTATAGTTTAATTCGGATTTTAGTTGAGACGTTTAGAATTAAATGTTATTGTTATAGAGAAGAGTATTTAGAATTAGTTGTTTTGTGTGATTAAACATTTGAATAGGTTTTGAGTGTTCTTTTTTTCTGAGTAATGTAGTTGGGATTATGTTGCTCCTTTGTATAGTTTTCAAGTGCTTTCCTAGAGCAGCTAGGGATATAAAAATATAAATATCTTAGTAGTTAGTGTATTTATATTGTTATGTCTATAATATGAGTTCTTTCCCTTAGTTTTTATTACTTTTGGTTTATCTTGCTGGTCCTTCCTAGTCTAGTCTAAGTTCCATAAATAGGCTTAGATAGTCTTGTTCATTGAATTAAAATTTGAGTGAGCCTTGACACCTTTGTGTATTTCTCTAAAGGGTCTTTTCTTGTACTCATTTAAAGGGGTCTTGAATGAAAAAAGAAAGAGTCATGTTTTTTTTTTTTTTTTGGATGCTAAAAATAAAAGAGTGATGTTTTTTGAGTGATTTATGGATTGCTAATATTTATTTTATAATCTTATTAGGTGATTTTTTCTAGGGAATTGTGAGATTTATATTAACGTGAGGTTCTTGAACGAAAGAAGTGAGTATATATCCAAGTACAGGGTTTGTAAAATGCAAATTTAATATATGTGACTGTTGGTTTAGTTAGAAACTTGAATAGTGGTACATCACACAACAATCCAAATGCATTTAACTCTCAAAAAATAATAATAATCTATAATACGAATTTCAACCAATGAAAGGGTTTGATTTTCTACGCCTTCTCTATACTAAAGAAGTATAGTACAACATTAATTCTTATCCGATAAAGTTAATGGGTTTCAGTTGACTAAACTTCAATCTTCAAAAGATGCTGGTAAATCTTCTTTGAACCAGTTATAAATTCCTCCCTCCAAATGAAATACATTATTATAACCATTCAGACCTAGAAAATATGTAGCAATTAGTGACCTGCAAAAATGTGAGTAGAGTTTACAAGTCTTTATTTCCTTTGAAGCATCATACAGAAAATATTCAAGAATTGTTCCCACATCCTCTATGTTAAGGACACATGAAATGCCTTATGATATTGTTTATCAAAACTTCCAAATGCACACTTATATCATAATTTTACGTCTAATACTTTTATGTTTGGACTAATTTCAAATGAAATGTACATTCATATTATTTTAAGTTATGTGTCCAGCTTGTGCATTACTATAATTAATGTAATGCACTATCCACCTTTTCATGAATGTAGATAATTTTCTCAATTTCTATTCTATCAAGTTTCTTCTTGACACTCAACTAATTTTTTTGAGATTAAATAGTAATGAAGATGTTAACCCATATAAACTCAAAAAAAAGGAAAAAAAAAAAGAAGTATAAAGAAAAAGAAGATTATAGCAGTATGAAGAACCTTGATTGTTGGCCCTTCGGAAGATTTAGGGTTGCCTTCATTGTGCCTCCAAATGAGGAAGCCACTATTATCTTGGCACCTTCTCTATTTTAGATTCTATAACTGTGCTTGAAACATATCAAATTGTTAACTGTTTGTAAACCGAAACACAATATTCATAGTTTACTTATCAACTGATGGTGATATACTATGAATCAGTCAGGATTGAAAATTTTTCATAACAGATTATTACTTTGTATGAATTTGAGGTTTTCTTCAGTCCTAGAAAATATTCCAAAAAAGGCAAATGCAACTCTCCTAGCAATGTCCATGTTGTCCATTCCTTTATAAGACTGTATATATGAACGTTGATAGATCCTTCCAGATGATCCTGCACTCTCAAGAAACTACAACACAGTTAGCAAATTTACTCTACCTCAAATAGAGTTTCTCCTATTTTTGATCCTTTGCTTTCTTTTTCACTTGAAGCTGATAATTGATCAATTTCATAGGACTGTACCTCTTTGAATTTGGCCTCAGATCGTAATTTAATAATCACAAAATTGTTCTTTTTCTGAGGTCTGAATGCTTCCTTAGGCTCAACACACCTCACCTAAAAGTATTATGCCTTAATTTTTTGCAATAATTAAACAAAAACTAATGTTTGCATACAAATGAGTAACTTATTATGCAATCTCTGGTCGGCCAAATTTTAGGGAAACTAACAGGCATGATAAACTACATTTTCTTGTTGAATGCAAAAAGATATTTGATTATTACTTGTATCCTTCGACAAACAATCTACTCCAAATAAAAAGCTTATTTTTGGGGGCTGAAGTCAAGGAATTTAATATATCCATTAAAGTATAACCTAAAATTAGGTATAGAAGTAAAACATCCTTTAATCATCTCACTATTTGCAATATACATCCTTGTGTTAATTAGAGTTAAAAAAGCTAACAGCACAACTGAACTAAACACAAGTGCTTCCCGTAAGTTTGTCCCATTCCTTCATTAATGTCTTCATTCGTCCTTCAGGAACCATAGCTCAAAAGCTAGACTATCCTTTCAAGCATTTGGACTGAAAATAATCAGTTCCAACCCTTCTACATGTTACTCAATCAAAAAAGCTATGGATTTGATGCAATTTATCTTCCTTTAATATAGTTTTGACTCAAACAATCACTAAAACTTGTTACTTCTCTCATTCGTTTTTACTATTACTATTGCCTTTTTTTCCCAAGTTATTTATGTTAATGTATTAGTAAATAATTCTAGTATTTGTGTTTAAACTTTGTGCAGATCGTTGGTCCCAGCAAAGGACAAGTGGGAAGAAAACTAGGTGCTTTCTTGAGGTAGCAAAATAATGAGACTACGTCATACAATTTGCAAAAGTCCCCTTGACGTAGTGCAAGACATAATTTGGCTGAAGAGATCTCCAATGTGTCGCATGGGAATGAAGTTGTGCAGCAGCCTACAAATGAAAAAGAGCAGCTAAAATATTGTACGAAATTATGGTGATTGTTTTGTGGTTTTATTGACAATATGGTGATTGTTAAGTAGCGTGTAAACTTTTATTGGCTGAGAAATTATGTTTTTTTTTACACATTTAGTTTGGATTTTTTACTTTTGAATCTATTGAAATATTTATCATTGCTTTAAGTATTTTGGGATAATAATGACCATAATTTTGGTCACAGAAAATAGTCAAAATTGACTTTTGATTGGTTTTATTGACCACTTTTTTGGTCACTAATAATAGTCACAAAATAACATAACATGAATTTAGTGACCATTTTTTTGCTCACTAACCGTGGTCTTGATAGTTCTTATTGACCACATTTTTTATCACAAAAATTGGTCACCAACAACTTGCATCTGTTTTTATTGACTATAATTTTGGTCACAAAATATGGTCATTAAACATTTTGTTGACTGAATTTTTAGTCACTAATCGTGGTCATAAATTAATAGTACATAGGTTGGTGACTAGCCTTTTGGTTACTAAATGTAGTCACTAAAATTAAATGACTTAAATTAATTTTGGTGACTACCAATTTGAGTACTAACTTTAGTCATTAAAAGCGTTGACCGAGCCCTTATTGGTGATGACTATGCATGGTCACTAAATGTGGTCACTAATTTGGCACCTTTAGTGACCGAACACTACTTTTTGGTGACTAAAATTTCATCCCTTTAGTGACGACATATTCTGGTCACCAATTCGTGACCAAACATTTTGGTCACTAATTTTGACCTTTTAGTGACCACATTATCAAATTTTTCACTAAGTACCTTTAGTGACCGGGCATTAGTGACCAACTGCTGATCAACTTTTTTGGTCATTAAAGCTATTTAGTGTCCAACATTTGACTTTTAGTGACCATAATCATTTGTCACTAAAGGCTATTTTTCTTGTAGTGAGTGTTCACCCACAAAATCTTCAATAACACTCCTGTCAAGATAGAATTCACTTTCAAGAATTTTAAAGGGGAATTCCTCTATAGTGTTGGGTAGGGTTTCACTCAGATTTGTAGAAAATTATCTAAGGTTAATTTCAGTGGCTTGATTCTCGTATGAGTCTTTATAATTAATGTCCTATTTATCAAATAGTATTTCGGTTCATGTTTGAGACATTCCTCATAGACACTGATAAGTCTTTTTCTTTGATGAACTGGGACTATCTCGATATCAATCTCAGATATAGATCAGAGATTAGTATCATAGAATCCCCTACTTCATCAAATTCAAATATAGAAGGCAGTGTCACAGAATACTCTATTTTTTCATTTATCTCAGAGGTAGTAGTTCTAGAGGTGCTAGGTTGTTGATTTCCTAGTATATGTAATGACCCTCTGGTACATTTTTGTATTTTCATGATGGCTTTGTGCTTAGACTATTCTTGTAACTGCTCCAAGTCATTTATGACTTGCTAGGACCGGTATTTTGGTTCTCTAGAAATTTTATCTTTATTTCCTTCTAGTTAATGTTACTTCGGGACTTTCCCCTCTTAAATGGCATTGAATCATTATTTAGTTGGTTTTATTAAGTCCACAATATCATTTACGTATGAATTTAATATATGTATTATCAAAATCAGACTTCCTTTCCATTTCGTGTGATTTTAGAACAATTTAAGAAAATTTGTTAGAATTAGGCGTGGTGACTAATAAATCGGCCAATGTTAATGAATCGGTCACTTTGGTTGATTTTTCAGTTAGCTGTTCCTCTATATATGTTTTTTTCTTCACGAAAATCCCTCATTTCCCACTGTATTTTCTCTTAATTTCTTAATATCCCAAGGAAATTTAATGGCTACTGAAGGTGTATATTCAAATTTTAAATTCATACAAACTCCTTGAGGTGGTTGTATGATTGTTTCCACTAGGTAATCTCTTGATTTCTCTTTAATTTATAAAGTTTTCTATACTAAATAAACTTTCTAAGGATTATTTCTTCATTTTTATACCGTATTGAGTCCTATTTTATATCATATGATCTATGTGTTGTGCTCTATGTGTTGGTATAATTATTCTATTTTTTTAAGATGCAAGGGTTCACGGACTCAATTTTAGTTTGGATTAAGACCTCGCTATCTCAATAGCAATATGGGTCTTGTTTTACTTCTCTTGATGCACAAATTATGTTTTTTCTAGCTTCATGTGATTTTGAGTCTTATTCATGATTCTCGGATGTTCCAGTGCGCTTCTCAAGGTTACCACCTAAATCTAGGTAGGCTATGGCTTAATTCTCTCAGAATGGGTATTTAGTACTGTATATGCTTGGTAAATGGCTAGCTCAGGGCTAGGTTACTAGTTTGGATCCCTGTTAAATTTGTTATATAGGTTTATGGCCTATCTTACTGGACTCTTTTCTTGTTATGCATTCCTAGGGATACGAGGCCCTACTTGTATATTTCATGATGTCTCTAGAACTTACTTGAGGTTGGGGAGGGGATTATACTAGTGGTTAGAGCTTATTAGCTATCCCCCGGACTTAGTTTGTGGCTTTAATATTACTGTGATTGCAAGCATGCATTGACGTTATAAATGGTAACTACGCTATAAATAGAATGATAATAGGAAAGTGATTTCTTATCTATTATATCTATATTTTCCACGACTGATCTCATGAGCAGTATGGAGTTATTTTCTCACACTAGTTGACCCTATTTTCTTACTATTGCTATGATTTCTCGATTATTCCTTCATGGCGACAGTAGGGTTTTATTGAGATTTGGATTTACCAATATGGATGGACTTGAGTTTTCCACTGAGATTGATATATAAGCAGATCTCAGGTTTCAAAAGTTTTTCCTAATGATTATGCCTTAGTTTGCTTTTTATGAGGAATTTGTATGTGGGATTAAATCCCTCCAAGGACCTTCCATCCAAGGTCGCTATGCTAGGTATGCTACCTATCCAGGGGAGTGGTATATAGGAGCAGTAATGGTATATCGAGAAATCTTTTATGGATCCTTCCTTCCCTAACTGAGCTATGAAAGGAGCATACAAGCATTAGTTACTTTCAAGCACCCCCTTGCATTGCATTCTTTGTGCTTGGTTGTACTCTCTGGGTCTTATGGATGGAGTCCTGTTGGTTTACTTATATGTTGTTGTGACTTGTTGCAAGTTAGGATTTTTGTTGTTACCAAACTTTTTCTACTTGTGAGTAGATTATTCCACTAATTTTCTGGTATTCTTTATTATGACTAACCTTGTGGTGGTTACATTGGAGCTTTAGGTACGTGCCATGTTATTCATATCTTCTTTTTTACTTAGGTGCACTTGTGTGATATTTATGTCTTTGCATATGATAGTTCTTTACCTTGTTTAGCTTACTTATGCCCGGTCGGCCTATGATGCCTACTGGGTACCAATTTTTATAGAACTCATGTTTCACTTCCTCATCTTTTTGTGATGTAGATCCCAGTATGATTTAGTAGATTGAATGCAATCATACGAGGTAATTTAGAGTTGTTTCAACAGATACGGTGAGCAATTGGCATTCTTACTGACCAGATCTCTTTCCATCATCTGAGTTGGCCTGGTTTTTATCTTAGATAGTTGTTTTGTAGCATTTTACCTTTTGTGGGTTGTGTTTTGTACTATTTTGTATATAGATGATTGAAATCCATGATACTAGGTTCTGAGGTTGATTTTTCTATTATGCATTTTGGGTTTTTCCTTCTATCTCTTCTCTTCATCTTCTTTTATTTTCGTTTGGCATGTAGTGCTGTCCTACCGGTTAATGCTCTGGGACAGGGTTTGGCTTCTCTATGGTTTGGAATAAATGCCATCACAAGTCCATTTTGGGTCATTATAGAGAAAGTTCCATAAAAGTTAGGAAAGAAAGGAGCACCTGAAGACTCAAATAGTTGGGGGTATAGGGTTCGCATATCCCTTTATGTCTCCCAATTAGCCTCTTGTTGTGTCCAAACGCACAAGCAAGTGTATGCATTTGTACAAGTAATATAATGGTTCTTGGGAGCCGGATGTCGAACCCACAGGGACTTGTAATTAATTGACTCTCTCGATAAAGTTATAGAAGGATTTAGGTCTATGTATTGATTAAGAGTGGAGATGA
>JBDJHY010232920.1:0-10989 GCA_039654485.1 Withania somnifera
TGAGATGAAATGGGAAGTATGTTTATAGTTGTATGGTTATTATTTACCTCTGTCTATTTCTTCAGAAACTATCTTACATTTCCATTCTTTGGTATCTAGGATGTACCTTTCCTTACTATAGGTAGACTTGGGTGTTGAAAACTGATAAGGGTGTAAAGGACTCCTTACATGAATTAGTGGCTTACAAATGAGATTTTCCCATAACCTGCGACTTAAATTTAGAAGACAGACCTGCACCTTAATAGATTTGTAATGATACTACAGTAGTGATAATTCTTTTAGCTTGGCCTACATAGTATAGAATCCATTCTGCAAGTTCATTATGCGATTCCTACGATGTACCTTTTGCGCCATGGGTGGACTTGTGTGTTGGAGACTAAGTGGGGGCGCGAAAGGAAAATATGGACTAGTTTACATGTTGATTTATGAATTGGTTTATGTGATGAGTATAGACTGATTATGAGATGATGTTGTATTTTGGTCAAACCATTTTACAATCTAACTCATGAGTCTATTCTTTAGTTCTAGTGATATGCCCTTTGCATTGCTAGTGGGTTTGAGTTGTAGGAACTAATATGGATTTCAGACTTGAGAAATTTACCTTTTACAGTGATATACTCCTTTTAGAATTCATTCCATGAGTCCACTTATCGACTCAAAGGATGTACCCTTTGCGCCACAGGTGGACTTGTATATTTGGGACTGATATTGTTATTGACAGTCTCCCTCTATGAGCTTTTAGTATAACTACTAGAATTTTCTCATGAGTTGTAAATTGACACGAGAAGGGAGGCCTTCACTCGGATAGGTCGAGGATGAAATTTTTATTCTTGACATTGATTTAAATCTAGTTATTTACTAATTTTTGTACTTTATATGTTGAGATGCATTATGAAGTAGGTGTTGATATTTTATTCATGATGATGTTTTATGGGACTTTGTTCTGATGCCACATTAGGTGATTCTATATTAATTACTGTTGGATTATGTAGAGTATTTAATTCTCCTATTGATATCCCTTCTGCCTCGTATCAGTTTTTATAATTTGTTGGGTATATTGTTTGAGTATAGATTATAGTTTTGGATGGATTGTGGTTGGCATGTTAGGGTAGCTAGTGCTTGTCACCATTTTTTTAGAGCCTGTCATGGATACTTGTTGAGTACCTGTTGTTTCTTTGGTACTCACCCTTGCTTTTTCTACACTTTGTATAGGTGTGGAGCCCAACACTACATGATCTTTTCTCCTAATACAGAGTTTGCTGCCATTATTTAGGAGAATTTTGAGGTAGCTGCCTTATTGTCCAATTTCTGTTTATGTCTTTCTTTCTATTTGAGAGTTTAAGACATTAAGAGTTCTGTAATTTTTTTATCAAATATTGTAATACTATACTTTAGAGGCTTGTACATAGTAACTTTAGGTTTGGAGACGGTGTTTTGATTGGCTTATTTTTGTACTAAACCCTTTATCTTCTTGCTGAGTCTATTTATTTTTACAGTTGCCCTTGTAGTATTGAATAGGCTTACCTACCTTTGAGGGATAAGGCAAGTTCCATCACAATTGGATTTTTGGGACGTGACGTTCATGGAATGAAAAAAATCCTATGAAATTCTTGCAAATTTTAAAATGCTTTAAAAGAGTGTTTTTCACAACACAAAATCTGATTCTGATGGCACATATCCTAACCCTCATGATAGGTAAGTCAAACAATTTAAATACACATAAAATAAATGTGGAAATGTAAATAAAGTAAGTGAGAAGACATAAGGTTTTATAAAAACTGAAATATGAATCATATAACATCACCTAAAACTAAAAATCAGGATGCCACAAGTATGCAAGCTGCTATCCAAAAACTGAGTACAAGGAAGAATGTCTTAACTACATCTAAAGAAGACAAAACATAAAGTAAGATTAAAAGATCCTCGATTTATGTGGAATAGATCAAGCAACTACCTCAAAGGACCTCAAATTCAAGCTCAGAATCCACCAACAAATAAGAGCCAAGATGAACTAGGCTTAGAACCTACATAAAAAGTGTATTAGAACAAGAATAAGTACAAACCAATGGTACTCAACAACATCCTTAGCTTATAATAAAATAAATCAATGACAAGAAACCACCTAACACCATCAATCCCCTAATACTACAACCTGCATTTAAACAATTATTCGACAAATGTATCATAGCGAAGTATATCATAGGGAGGGGGAGATCACCAAAAAACTCACAAATAAATATTTAACAATAGATAATATCAGTCAAGTACATCCAATCAAGGGAAAATTTCATCTCATCAAGTCAAGTCAATGACAACAAGTAAAGTCTAATCAAAGCAGAGAAGCAAGCTAATAACAACATTAATTCAATGAAATATAATTCAATGCAATGTCAATTAGAGTGATGCGTGTTTATTCTATTGATACATTCCCAATGTATAATATATGCTAGTTGGAATCCTTGGCGGACTCAAGATGGTCATGTATTTATACTATCATGGTACCCACTCCAAATATGTATCCTAACCGGCATGGTACCCGATCCACAGTCACATCATATAAAGTTCAACATAATTTTCCATCGGGTATTATCATATAATAATATATTCCTATTTTTCCTTATTTTTCATATCAATGTATAAAACCAACCATAAGTAATCTATTTCATAGAAAATTATGAAAATAAAAATTTAATTCAAATAGCCCCAACATGGGAAAACACAAGTAGAAAAAACTTCGCAAATTAATTAAAGCCTCCACATAGGAAAAATATCAAGTAAACTAACTATCTACTTAAGTAAATCAAGCCCCCACATGGGCACTCAACAAATAAGCAAGTTTCCAACTCAATAATAATCAAATCATAGAAGATTTCGTAACATATATTTTCCATTTTTATAACCCTTCATGATTGACCCTAGTGTCCAAGTGAATACTCGCCATCTCAACCATATAGATATCTCCAATAATTTCCATTACTCCCAAGTACATAAAACTATAACATAAATACATAAACACTTTGTAAAAGAGTCATTAAACCTCAATTGCCTTAAATTCAAATCCAAATCCAAATAATCACATTTGAGCCTTGACTTTAAGTAGAGCCCCCAAACTAGAAAAATATGATTAAATATGAATTACCAATAAGAATTCGAGATTATTGATACTCATAGTTTCATATTTTTAAAATAGATCCAAAAAGTCAAACCTAAGACCCGATTCAAATCAATATTTTTTTCATGCTTTGGGGAATTCAAATATTAAATTTCATTAAAGTTCGAGTCCAATTCAAAGTTCATAATCTCAATATATCATTTTTAAACTTAGGTCAAAATCCTCAGTTTGAACCTTTGAATAATCAAGAAAATATTGAAAAAATTATAATGTGTGCACTGAAGGTAGATTTCGGGTTTAGAATCTTATCAAATTCTTAAATCTCCAAAACCCACTTTAAAATTTCGTATTTTAGCTCAAGAATCTTTCAAAATATTTTTAGTAAAATTTAGATTTTAAAAATGGGGAAGAAAAGTCTCAAAATGTTTTTATAGTACCTTTAAAAAGTGAGAAATTATGAAATTTCCGTTCATTAAAACATTACTTTAAAATTCGAATAGGGTTCCGCGAGCTCGTTCATGAAATGTAGACTAATTCCACGAGTCGTTAAAAGGAAAAATGAAGCTCGAAGTCATATTTATCCTGTCTAATCAAATAAAATCTTAATAGAGACCTTGAATTGCAAGAGATAGGTCCTTTTAGAGCTAATGGAGCCATTGAAATTCCATTTTGATCTACAAATCAATAGAACATTGGTCCAACTTCTCTGAAATCATGAAAATCCTTCTCAAAACTGCAACTATATCTCTATAACACTACCCCAACCCAACCTTAGCCTTATAAATTGGTCAAAAAAGGAAATATCAACTAAGGGAAAGGATAAAGTCGTCATTTCTCAAGAAAAGTAAAAAAATTACCATTGGAGTCATTACATCATCCACCAAAACAAATCATGTTTGTTATTGAACATAAGAAAAAGATTACTTGAGGGAATAAAAAGGCTGGGGATATATACTATGCATGTCCGACTCAATCTCCCAAGTAGCCTCCATGAGTGGACAATGTTTCCATTGAACTTTCACAAAAGTTATTTTATTAGTTTCCTACTTCTAAATCTTTCAATCCAAAATTGCCATAGGTTTCTCTTTAAGGTCAAGTCTAGACCTAACTCCACTTATCCTACTAGATCTTATGTGAATCATCAAGAAATTCAATACATCGATAAAAAACTAGGTGGAAATGTTGACTCATAAGCCCTCTCACTAATACAATACAATATCTTAAACGGGACAATGAATTTAGAACTAAGCATGCCTTTCCTTTCAAACCTCAAAACACTATTCATCAGTGACACCTTAACTAACACCTGATCACTCTCTAGGAACCCTACATAACTCTTTTAGATGATCTTGTCCATCAACAACCTACTTTGAATCACCATGATTTTATGTATAGCATCTCATAAAAAATCTATGTCTAACTACCTAACCTGAAAAGCATCAAACAATCAAATCATTGATCTATACCTCCTACCATGCAATTCCTTGAATGATGCCGATTGAATATTAATGTGATAACTAGTGTCATAGGAAAACTATGTTAGAGGAAAAAACTAGTCCCAGAGACTTACAAAATCAAGCACATATGTCCGAAGCATGTCCTCCAATACCTGAATAGTCCACTCATACTATCAATATGTCTTGGGAAAAAATATTATACTCATATCAAATTAAGTACCCAATCCATGTTGCATTGCTCTCCTTAAATGCGATATGAATAGAGAACCTCTATCGGAGAAAATGGATATAGGAATCCCATGCAAATGAACCATCTGGCTTATGTAAATTTGGCCAACTTCTTACAATTGTACTTTGCCTAAGTTGGGATAAAATGAGAAGACTTGTTTAATCTATCAACAACCACCTATATCGAATTAAATCCCTATGAGGTATTAGTCTGGCCCACCATAAAATCCATAACAATTCACTCCCGTTTTAATTGAGGAATGGTCAACCTCTGAGATAAAACACCTGACCGCTAATGCTCAAACTTAATCTAATTACACTTTAAACACTTGGTGGAAAAATCCATAATGTTTTTCTTTATAGAACATGCTAGTAGTGATGAATCAAATTATGGTACATCTTAGCCACTCCTGGATGAATAGAATACCTCAAACAGTGAGCCTCCTTTAGGATCAACCAAATTAATCTCCTATCTTCAGAACACACAAATGATCTACATTCTGTAAGATACCTTCTTGATCAAGAACCGCTTCCTTTTCTTTAACCCTCAATACTTTATCTCAAATAACACATAATTTCTATTCCTCAAACTGTATTTCTTGGATTTTATCCTCCAAAGAAATTTGAGCCTCTACATAAGTGAGAACTCCATCATTATTAGAAATTTACAGCATCACAAAACTATTGGCTAAAATCTAAACATCCTTAACCAATGATTGCTCCATCATTTGAAGAAGTACAAGACTCTGAATGCTAACTAATTTTTGACTCAAAGCATCAACCATAATGTTGCTATACGAGGATGATACAAGATAGTCATGTCATAATCCTTTATTATCTCCAACCACATCAACTTTCTCAACTTTAGATTTCTCTGGATAAAAATGTACTAAAGACTACTACTGTTGGAAAATACCTTTCAATGAATTCTATATAAATAATGTCACAAAAACTTCAATACAAAGACCTTCTCTTCCAACTCCAAGTCATGAGTTGGATAGTTCTTCTCATGAGTCTTTAACCATCTCAAAGAATAAACCAAAACTTTTCCTTTCTACATTAACACACCACCCAAACCAATTCTAGAAGCATCATAATACACAGTTAAGTCCTCACCTTCTACAGATAAGGTAAAAATAAGATCCAAAATCAATAAAATATTTAGCTTTTGGAGGTTCTCTTCATACTCACTAAACAAGTAAAAAGTCACATTCTTCTGAGTCGATCTAGTCAATGGAACTGCAATAGATGAGAAATGAAAAAAAACACTACAATAACCAGCTAGTCCTACAAAGTTATGAATCTCAGCAGGAGAAGTCGGCCTTAAAAAACCTTTAATTGCCTCAACCTTCTTCAGATCAACCATAATTCCCTTTTCGACAATACATACCCCAAAAATCTTACCAAATTAAGCCAAAACTCATACTTTGAGAACTTTGCATACAACTTCTTCTCATCCCTCAATATCTTGAGTACAATATTGAACATGATCTACCTTATTCTTAGAATATATCAAGATGTAATCAATGAACACAATTACAAAAGACTTAAGGTAAGGCTGTAACACTCCATTCATCAACTCTATAAATGCTATCCAGACATTACTCAAACCAAAGGAATTAACTAAGAACTCACATGACCATATTGGGTCCTCAAAGCTATCATAGGGACATTCGGTGCCTAATCTTCAACTTATGGTAACCAAATCTCAAATTAATATTAGAGAACACAACTACATCCTGTAACTGATAAGTAAATCATTAATGCATATAAATCGATAGTCAATACACTTCCTCATTGAACTATTTTTCTTCTTCAAAAACAACACCATAGCATCCCAAATAGACATACATGGATGAATGAATCCCTTACTTATTAAATCCTATAACTAATCCTTCAAATATTTTTGAGCTATCCAATAAGGAGGAACAAAAGTAGACTTGGGTCCTAGCTTAAAGTTAATACAAAAATTAATATCCCTATCTGTAGCAACACTAGGAAGATTGGTAGGAGAACACATTAAGAAAACTCTCTCATAGTAGGAACTGACTCTAAGGAGGGAGTATCAACACTAGTATCCCAAAATATCCAAGTATGATATACACCCTTTCTCAACTAACCGCTGCACATGAAGAAAAGAAATCACTTTACTAGGGTAGGAACCCTTAAGACCCTTCATGTAATACTCATGAAACTCAACATTACTAAAGTGACAGTTTTGGCATGTCAATCCAAAAATTCATGATAGGGAGAAAGCTAGTCCATACCAATGATAACATTAAAATCTACCATGTGCAAAATGATCAAGTTTACCCAAGCATCATATCTTGCATAAGAAACAATATAGGATCGGTACACCTAATACACCACTAAGGAATAACCCGTAGGAGTACAAACACGAATAGGTATAGGTAGATATTCACACATCAAATCAAATCAAGAAGCAAAGTAGGTAGACACATAGGAAAACATAAATCCAGAATTAACTAATAAAGAAGCAGGTCAATGGATGATAAGCTCAAACTACACCTCCAAATGAAATATAAGTAATTGTTGGTCAAATCTAGAACACATCAAGGTTGGGGTCGATCTGGCAAGGAATATGGTTTCAAGCTTAAGCCTAATGCCAATATTGAATCACTCAGTAAATATTTTTAAAAAATAATAGTAAAAGCTTGATTATTTGTTAAAAGAGTATTCTTTGTTATTAAATTAAAATATAATTGATGTGGGTTATAAATAAACTTAAAGTAATGAGAAAATCTAGGATTGTGTTCACCAGGGTTCCAAAAAATCTTTAGATTATAAACATTAATGGTCTTGCAATCTTTCCTAAGTGCAGAGTTGTTTATAGTAGCAGTGTTATTTATCTACATGTTTTCAACATGTTATCCTAAATAAATCTCTTTTACACCTTTTCAGGATGTAAAAGAGTGAACTATTTCTATCACAATACCCAAAATAATTATTTTCTTACAACAATAATCACTAGACGGGGGTTAATTTCTTATCATAATCTCATCTCTTAGATCTAACCATAGGGTTATTACTAATTAAATCTAGGCATGTTCAAGTGTTTGCAACTACTAAAGATCTATTAAACCATATAGATTATGTGTTCATACACTTGGTCAGATTCAAGAAACATGTTAGAATTATAACTGTAGTTTTATTTCACCCATGGATCCGATGACCCTAGAGTTGGGGTTTAGCTACGTATGATCATTGAAATGCAATAGTAAAAAGAAAACCTAATAGGCAGCATACCAAGTAAATCGTCTTCAAACTGATTGTAGATAATAATCAATGATCACTACTTCTCACACTTATGTTTTTGTAAAAGAGACAATAATACGTAAATAGTATGAACTCTCTTATGAAAGTTGTGTTTTGAAGTTATTCGTTTTTTACAAAATAACAAAATACAATTGTTTATAGCGCATGGGTACAAGTGTAATATTCAAAACATGGAACTCATTGTCGTTCATCTTTTGGAGAATCATCTGGCCCCAGATGAGTCGTCCCATCTTCCATCTGTCTCCTCTCTTATAAAGTGCATTTTAGATTGGACAAAACCCCGTTAGATGAGTTGTCCAAGGTTGGAAGGTTCGTTCAATCTTTCGGCTCTTCTTGATCATTATTTTGGACTACAGCTTTGGATGGTTCATCCAAAACAAAATGAACCATCCATTCCTGGACAATGGTGTTCTTTTTTATAAAATATTTGATTTTCTCCTGGACATCATAGTTTGACCGAGCAATCTAGGGTTGGATGAAACGTCCCATATGCCTTTAAACCTCTATTTTTCCCGTGTAATTTCTCAAAAGTTCTGGAACAACTTTACCTTGCAAGTACACAAAAAATGCATCAAATCATACAGAAGTTAATCAAGAACATGCATTTTCATGGTTTTAAGTGCAATATGTGATGTAAAATGTCGTCACATCAACCCCTCGACCTAGAACGTTTCCTTGTCCTCGAGAAAAAACATAATACAAATACTAAACAATTTAAATACCCCTACAATAATCAACTCAGCACAACCGATCATTTAGCATTACGGTATATTGCCTAACCGTTTTTTATTTATTAACTACTACTTCTGAGTAAAAGCTTACAGACCTCTTGCAAGGCTTGTACCTCTTTAAACTACTGCAGTAATGTATTTATAATTGATATAATCATCTACTTTCCCTCACAAATAAGAAGTCCCTCACACACAGAGATTAATTTATCATGGGACTAGGAAAGTTTCACTCACACTTAGAAAGAGATATATTCATGTATATAATCTCCATAAGTTTTCCCTTCTAAACTCTAACTTAGCTTTCATTAGGTTAACCTGAATCACATAACAACTTTGTTTGGCTTGTAATGAAGGTTTGAGTGCTCGCGGGGAAATAGTTTGGGAACTTAGTGACTGACCCAGTTTATTCCTTTACCCCTTTCTATTCCTTATTTTCCCTTTATCAACTTTTTTCTTCGATTTTCTTTTTCTTTTTTCCTACACCTTAAACTTAAAGCAGTTATTAAGAAAACTTAAAGCAATATTGAAATTTGATTTCAAGATTGTGTTGAAGAAATGTTAAGGCTGTAAAATAAGGAAAATGATTAAACTATCGTGGATCTGAACTAGCGGTCCAGAAGGTCATAAATGACCTAGGGCAGCCATCAAACTACTCTAGAATGTAAGATAACATGTATCAAATACAATTGATCGTAAGAATCATTATGGAATCTACTACTAAGCAAGACTTTCATCCTCAAAAGTTAAGAAAAATATGAAAAGAAGGGAACAAAGGTACCTAGAGGCTCAAAGAACTATAGATACTATATCCACATATCACTCTCGACATCCTAGGTGTCCTCTTCTTTTAAACAACGTCTCTGTTGCACCTTAATAACTGGTATCTCCCTAGATCTTTAATTCTTAAAATCTTTAGCTATAATAGGAACCGTCTCTCAATGGACGGTAGACTCTCATCCAGCTTTAAACAATCCCAATGGAGAACATACGACTCATTCAGAATATAACTCCTCAACATCGATACATGGAACACTGGATGAATGGTTGAATATGTAGAAGGCACGGCTAGCCGATATGCAACATCACCAACTCTCTCAAGAATCTTAAATGACCCAATACACCTGGGGCTATGCTTGCCCCCTACCGACTATCATAGCTCTGCACATCAAATATACACACAAAAATACCTGATCACCAACCCCAAACTCTAAGGGATGAAGTCTATGATCCGCTAGCTCTTATGCTTACTTTGTGCTTCCCGTAGTCTATCAAGAATCAATCAAACCCGGTCAAAATAATTCTATAATAAGTCTGTACCCTAAACTCTGGCCTTACAACCATCAAACCACACAAAAGGTGACCTACACTTCCTACCATACAATGCCTCGAATGGTTCCATCTCGATACTGGAGTGATATCACTCTGTCTATATCCATATGTAGAAAAGCCTAACCCTATAAGAGAGCATAAAATATGGTTCAGGAGAATGAATCAAAAGAAAAAAGTGAACGGGGATGAAAATAAGAAAAAAAAACTAGAAGATAAAAATATATAACCAAAAATAACTCCCCAAAACCTGATATTGTGGATGTAGAGCATTTATATATAGATAGGTAAAATATAAAACCCCCATGGGGAAAAGAATATAGAATATATATCCTGACTCCAACTAGAACAAATATGAAGGCATAAGGATGACCGTCCAGCATGAACATTGACTCCTCACCATATTTCCTTAAACATAACTAAATTAGCTCACACGATCCTGTCCATCCTACTAACATGGAATGAGGCACAACAAGATGTTGAAGTGTAGCATGAGTACATAAAAAAATGGGTACCTAGTAGGGCATTATAGGTCAACTGAGAAAAAGTAAGCATAATCAAGGTAAAGAGCGATCAAAAGAAACTATGTTACTAGCACGTAATATAAAACAGAAAATGGGTAACTGCTGTAATTTCTAGTAATTGCGGTGAAGGATAAGTTATCACTGTGTGCATCATTACCTAACAAGTATGAAGAAAAGTCACTATCAAGGTATAGCACACAGAACTTGGTCCACAAGCATATCATGACCAGTCGTGACACGTACCTGGAGCTCCAATATAACTGACATGCGGAAGGATCAATAAAAGAGAGAGGAACACAGGGAATGTAACCACC
>JBDJHY010232931.1:0-10989 GCA_039654485.1 Withania somnifera
TTTACATATGGATTTATTGACAAAATTATAGTAAATGATACTTTCTACAATATTGCACAATTGCCAAGTGTGATAGTCGACTCTACCAAGGCGATGGTGGAATCATTTGGAAAAAACATCTATAGAATACAAATGTTTGATGCTTCTACTGATATTACCGATAAACCTATAGTAATTTATTAGATATTTAAAATTGGCAAAAATAGCACAATCAATGGGGATGGTGAAAACTTAAAACAACAGATCTCTTTACCATTGACAAATTTCAAGAATGACTAAGTATTAAAAGATCCATTGGACTTATCACATTGACAACAAAATTATCAGACATGATAAAAGTTAGAAAAGCTTGTATTATTGGATCCTCAGAGGGAGGAGATGTGGAAGAAATTATTACTTTGTATTATAACAATGATATATTAACCCAAGATACTATGGAACTGTCTTTGATGCATGATAGAATCATGGATTTAAAGCTTGAAATGCAAAAGAGACAAAGGAACAATATCATTTATTAACAAAGCAAAGAAAAAGACTTGTTATTAATACCAAAAATATTACTACTATTAATACTAGTCAGGGTAAAAAAGAAGGATCTAATCTTTTTTGAAAGCCCAATATAATCCATATATATTATTAGGAATCATGTAATTTAAATACATGAAACCCAACATATTACAGCTTATGTCAATGCAGAAGGCCATATTACCATGAAATCATTTAGTAAAAGAAGACAAGCAGAGAATGACAAAATGATACAAATATCAACAAAAGTGGATGGAAATGAAGAAGACAAGATATAATGTTGCTGACAAAATATGGACATCTTTTTGTATTACGATGATAAAATTATTTTTATGATGTAAGCAATGATGTCATTTTTTACTATTGAAGTGATGATGTAAGCAATAATGTAATTATTTTTGTATTACTAGAGTAATGATGTAAGAAATGATGTAAGCCAATATCATGAAGTTATTTATATAAAGAGCCGTTCATTCTAATGTGAAAGATAACCAAGTTTTAACCAAGTTTCAACTTTGAGAAATCTTGAAATTTTTGTTATGTCTAGCTAAACTCTCTCTCTAGTCTAAGATTTAATATTCATTTGATATCACTACTAGAAGATAATTTGTTCTAAGATCATAAAACCCAAAAAATATACTTAGAAAAATTATATTTAGAAATATATTAGTTTAAGAAATTTTATCTCTTATAATCTTTAGAGGACAGTCTGTTAAGAAGATCCTTTGCTCCTAGGCTATTATCCTTTTAAAATTTCAGGTGAAAAGAATTAGGGAAGATTGAGTCAGGAAGGTGGATAGCTCCAGTGATCTAAAGATCTATTAAGAGGTATGTTTTTTATTGTATATGTTTTTTATAATAGTTTTGATAAGTGTATAATCTGTGTTTATGATTTTATTAGAATTATCTTTCTAGTAGTAAATATCATGATGAATAATGGATCTTAGACTACATAAAAATAAAACATGAACAAGTTTATAATATTAATTGCGTCCGTTATTAAGTTTTTATTATATTACGTACATACCATCTATATTCCACCTTTTTTAAAGTTATTAGATGATGAAAGATCTGTGTAAGAAGTTGATAATAGATGATGAAAGATCATCATATTTTGGTCTTAGACGTCGTGCGGACTACCACCAACTGATAGGATCAAAGCACAGATGGGACCATACTATTAAATAAGAAACGGATCCACCGGACTCTTGATCCACACAAAAAAATTCATAAAATATTAATATACTACTTACTTGTACTCAACTTTTCGGAGTACTAGAACATTACTTTAATAGTGAATAAAGTATCAATAAAAAATTAATATAGTACCTACCTGTGTACAACTTGCATGTAGGATAAAGACTATTTCTGATCCTTTCCACTGGTATACTCCATCTTTTATAATTTCAATGAAACCTTTTACCATTTCCTTTCCTCCTCTTTTAAGAATGTTAATGACATTTCGGTTGAAAAAAATTGTAATTTCATTCCTTAAAAGAAAATACGGAATAACAAAAGAAGGTTCATGGCTTTGTTACCTTTTTTTAATCTTATTCATTAAAAAAATAAAAAAATCAAAGGATTTTTTAGATCTATACCGGATCTGAGACTGTAATGTCCCTCATAGTCATTTATGATAAATTCGTGACGTTTTGCATTTCAAAGCATTTTGGTAGTTTCCCTAAGACATTTATCTCTTACTGGGACCGGTAGTTCGGATCCCTGGAGACTCGATTGAGAAATATCTCAAATTGCCTGTTTTAGAGCCAAAAACTAAGTACTCATTGACCAAAGTCAACTTTCCTTTGAAACGATCTTGGAGTTTAATTCTAACAGTTCCTTTAGCTCCGAAATACAAAACAAAGTCAATATTGACCTTAAGTTTGTGTTTTAGAGTTTTCGTTTGCAATTTATGCCAATTTATGGGTTTTTTTATTTAAGTTTATGGCCTAAAGTGGAGATTGGATGGTAATTTGGTGTTCGGAGTATCAGATTGGAACTCTAACGCTTCCAATATCTTTGAAATGATGATTTTAAGCTAGTGGAGGTGTTGGTGTAATTTCTGGACTTGTCGTTGTAATTTCGAGGTGTTGGTGGAGGATTCTTGAATTTTAGCTTAAGTGTTGACTTGGTCAACATCTATCCGAGACGACCTCGGATTTTGATTTTGTCTGCACCGTTGAGTCCAAAATATCATTTTTCTTGTACGTGCATAGTTTTTTTTTGCATAACTCGAGCTTCGAATGCATTTCGAGTGGTGATTAGGAGCTTTTCCATTCTCTTGAAATTGCTATTAAAAACTTGCAACTGGTGTAGGTACAGCCCTTTAGAGCGATCGCGATGCACAACATAATCCTTAGGCGCGATCGCGACCCTTGCCACGCAATTGAGATGTGTAACCAGAATTTCCTATTTTGCGATCGCGATCCTTGCAGTGCGATCGCGGTCCCAGTTATTTTTCTTTACGTGATAGTAGTGCACAGTGACACGATCGTGATGAGTAAGGTTAGTGGCGGTTTATAAAACCCCCTACACGACCTTTGCATCTTATTTCAACAAAATCCTTGCGATTTCTTCAGTTTCAGAGCAAAAAACCACTCCCAAACATGATTCCAAGGCTAGGAAAAATCCTCTTGGCATTGTTCTTCGATTCCTTCATGTTTTGGGTAAGTCTTCTTCGTTTTCACTCTTAGTTTTCTTTGTTTCCCCCATTGATGACCCCAATAGATGAAATTGATAAAGCTATCCTTTAATCCGTAATTTCTGAGTAATTCTTCATTCCTTGATACATTACTTCTAGGAGCATTAATAGATTATAATTCACACGATTAATTCCTCAAAATCGTTCCTTTGACCCTCTGTATGTCAATTCTTTCTGGGCTATTTTGAAACCCTTTCCGCACTCAAATTGTGCTTAATTTTGGAGCACAGATTCCTAATGACGTTGGGAACCTGGTGATGAAGTTTATTTTCAGTTCCGGCGAGCGGGCCTCGCAAGCCCATTTTAGGCCCAGTCTGAAACTTAGCATAAAACATATCGTTAGATTCATATTAACATATAGAATACTTTGACACAAGTTTTAAATCATTTGAAAACCGTTTGACATCAATTGGAGTAAGATTCGTGACATTGGAACGCTTTATTATCGGACGATAGGTAGTCTTCGTGGGGCTATCTATGGGCTTATAACTTTAATAATTGTGCTAAATAAAATCCTTAGATTGGGTAGCTAGGTGGATAAAGTGATCCTGTACCGTTCTTTTATCCGTCCCATGTTGATATTTATATGTTGGCATTCGATTGATAGGGTACCCGTGACTTAGAAATTGGCTATAGATACCTGTGCAGGGCATATAACGTTGATATTACATGATTATATGTTGATACACACACTTGATTTGTTGTGCATTCATTACACAAGAGGTTGGGCCTATGGCTCTGATGAGAGTGCATTGGGCCTGGGTTTGTATCACCACCTGATTATTGAGCCATCGTGGCTAGAGGATGAATTGATAACAATGATGAATAATGGCATACAACAATAAATGGTAATATTCTAATAATAATATAAGTAATGATCTTTTACTATTTTAGACTCGACATTGCATCGAGTACCAGTAATACTATTTTCAGTTATTTTAGTCCAGGCTTTACATCCTGGCACCAGCAAATAACATTTGATTAATAAATATTGGGACTTGAGACCGACTCTGTTCGACAGTGAGTATAGCCGCTGGGACTTGAGTCTGTCACCGTACGATAGTGAGTATAGATTTTTGACAGTTATGGCACTAGAGGTTATGGAAACATGATGATACCTGATTAATTGAGGAGTTTTGGTGATGTAATGATATACAGGTGTTGTACACCTTGACTTGTCGAGTAGGGCTTAACGATACTATTGATATGAGGCACGAGATTCCAGACTTGAGACATTTGAGGCTCTGTGATTTAGGATGTGAGGATTTTATGATGTTAAAAATTGTACGTGGTGATATACCTCTATGGACCTTGCCTCCGGGCTTTTACGCGTCACTGGGGGAGGGGGGTATAAGAGACATGAAAGTGTTGTACCGGGAATATCTAGGTTAGCCTTTCATGGGTTTTTCCAATTAAGCCTACGGGTACTAGAGGAGATGTGTACGTAGGACTGGCTACTGCATGTGTGTATTTTCTTTCCACACTTGTTTTCTTCAGTGTACCCTTAGGTCGTCATGGGGGGTCTATGGGTGAGCATGTTGCTGTGTATGCTATGCTTCTTTCTGGAGGACTTGTCAGCGTTTGTTTGCATTACTTTATTATTTCACTATTGCTTAGTTGTTATTGTTGGTTAATTTCTACTTCATGCTATGTGGGATGTTGTGCCTTATTCTCTTATTCAGTCATTTACTCTTTTTACTTAAGGTTACTGATATACCATCTATGTTCTCCTCTATTCTTCTTTTGACTCCTAATTTATTGAATTATTATTCACATATATTGTGTCAAGATATTGAGTACGTATTTCTTCATTGCTTGATATCCTGTTATATGCTTAGCTACGGATACATGTCTACTTGTACTTGATTCTTATTTGAGTAGTTAGCTTCCTCTTGTTGTGCTATTTGATTCTATGACCCCTTTATTGTATTCTGTTATTTACTACACTTATTATTGTTCTGTGCTTAGTGAGCCCTCGAAGCTTATTGGGTACGGTTGCTTCGGCAGCTTGTACTCATATTACACTTGCACGTGTGCAGATCCGAGTACAGGTTCCCGACCATGATTATAGCTAGTTGTTCAGGTAGATTTCTTTTACTTTAGAGATTCAGGGTGGGCTTGGCGTCCAGCTTTTACCTGCTTCTCTTCAGCGTTTGCATTTATATTTGATCTCCATGTATTTCAGAGACAGTTGTATTAGACATTTTGAATTTCTTGTTTCTGTACTTAGTGGTTCGTTTGACACTGATACCGGATTTTGGGTATTTACTTTGATTCTTAAACTTCCGCATTTATTTATCTTCTGATTATTACACTTGTGCTTTTCGCATTTGATATAGTAGTCCTCTATTTCGGCTTCGGAATACGGGTTTGGTTCTCTTACTGGTGGTATAGTAGGTGCTATCATGATCCAAGAAATTGGGTCATGACAGAGACACAATTTAGTGCGTCTGATGTTCGATTCATGTCAGATCAAAACTCTCCTATCTATTATTTGTCTGTTTTCTTTCTAACAGATAAGTAATTTCAATATTTTTAAAAGATTTTAACACGGGTTATGAAATAAATAAATAAATCCTTAAACATAAATCCGCATACAAATTGGAGCAATTAACTTAGCTTTGATACCATTGTAGAAAAAATGGAGCAAAAATTAACAGATTCTGTACCTTGAATTTCACAGTGACGGTTTGTTGATGTTTCTACGAACATCAGATTTTTAGATTTTTCTAAATCCACTTTTTCTAACTAGAAAATGGATTATATTTCACGAACTGAGAGTCTCTTATTTGAGTGTCTTAATATAGAAGAATAAGTTTTCTTATTCTCAATTTTGTTATCTGAAATTCGTCATCCTTTTTCTTGAGAAATCAGAATATTTTATAAATGTTGTAATCAATAGTTGAACAGTTACATGATAACTATTAATGAATATTTTATTCTGATCCTGTATTCAGATAATGTATTGGAATGGATCGAGTCGATCCACATGGGTAACCATGATCTATGACCCGAGAATTTACAATAAAGTATAACGAAGGGTATATAGGTACCATTTTTTTAAAGTTCGAGGGTACATTTGTCCCTTGTCTATAAAACATTGGTTGATATAGTTATTGTACAACACTATTCCTATTTATCGGTGTAAATCTTCTTTTAATTTATTAAAAGTAATAAATAAAAATAAAAATATATTTTTAAATTTATGAATAATTAAAAGTGAAGAGTGAGAATAAAAAATAATCATTATCATTGAAGGAATAAAGTATGTCTCCACATAAGGAGAGAAATGGGGCTAGATAGGTTTAATTCTATGATGGGTAGGATAGCTTTAAGCGTATACAGGATGGGTTGGGATGGGGTGTTTTGCAGGTTGAAACTTTTTTGTTTTTCTCTACTCGGATCTCTCATCTCTCTCCATTAGTCTCATCTTATATATCAGAGCTGAAGCTCTTAACCATACTTATTTTCTCTGTTTCTCTGATTTTCATTGAAATAATCCACCTTTTGATGGTCGTTTTAATGCTTTCAAGCAATTACCTTTGTGTATTTTTTAAAGTCATTTTTTTTTTGTAGACAGAACTAAATTTAAAATTATTTATAAATCGAATTGGATTTATTTTTGATATATTGCTCCGTAGAGGTCTTGTAATTACTTAATTTTGTGTGTTTTAGCAAAATAACAATTGAGGAAATAATTAAAATCGATCTTCATTTGTAAAAAGATATAATGCAATGCTAAATTTATGTATCTTAAAAATACAAAAATATATATAAATATAATTATAGCGGGCTGGGACGAGATGAGTCTCTGAGGGGTAGGATAGAGAGGGCTAAAAATAGGATGTAGGTTAAGCTTCAATCCGCCCCACAACGATCCAAACTGCCCCATTTCCACTCCAATCCGCACAGAATGAGACCACTAGTATAACTCCGAAACATTAAAATCATCGTAAAAGCAACAGGTCAACATGCCTGCTTTGGAAAAATTCTATTGTGATGTGATAATAGGTATGCAGAAGCAAATAATCACGAAGAAGACGGGGAAATCAATCGAACAGACTAGGCTCTGTAAGAGAATAACTACATTCTCTTTAACCAATCAAGCACGAAAGAAAGAAAAAGTAGCTCTACAGTTCGCCCGGAAGAAGACCAATTCGACTCAAGGTCTGGTGCTAAACACTTCTTGCTAACAAAGGGGGGGGGGGCGAGGGTGAGGGCGGAGGCGAGACAAAATCTGTTTTCTCTTTCATATCACCATACAATGGAGACTTTGATAAAAAAGACTTATTTTTGACACTCCACTGTGTTGACCAGTAGCACGATGCTACTTACGAACTGGTAAAGATACAAAAGATTGGAGATAAATAAACAAAAGTAAAGATAGATTAATTAGACATAAAATAGGATTATTACAAACAACAATGGATTTATCAAACCCAAGACCTCAAGTAATTGACCTACAAAACACCTAATTCTTATGAAGACCACGAGAAAATCACAATCTCAAAGCAACCATCGTTTCTACGAGAAGACTAAGCAACAAGCTTGCTAAATTCAAACACACGAATTCACTCAAGGTTTCTTCACAAGAGAACACTTAAACGCTCATCAAGAGTTGTTAATAATCAACATTCATCAAAAGCCTCCCTAATGAACCTGTTTATGAAAGTCTAAGTTATCTTTATTATAATTAGGCTCAAAAGTGACCTAATTTGTTAAAGTGACCTCTTAAGTTATGGGTCTCTCCAAATTAAGCCCCCAAGCTTCAGTATGTTTCCAAACGATCCTCCATATAAATGATTGGTCTCTCAACTACTCAAGAAGTTCATCAATGCCCTCCAAAGGGATCTCTCTCATCTACAAGAGTGGTATCTCCATCACAAGTTTGGTATCTCTTCAAGTGCCACATCCTCATAGTTAGTGCCAGCCCATATCACATCATCATCTCCTTCTTGAAAAGGATTCAGCCTTGAATCCACACCTTGCTAAAACAACAAGCGAGAAAGAAACAACATAAATTTCCTCATGATATACGGGTTAGAATATGGGTTAGCTCGAATTACAAAAAGTACTAGAGAAAACTCATCCACAAACAACCATGGTTTCCTTATTATCATAAAATAACCAACATGTGGGTCACAAGGAACTTGGTCCACTCTCAAACAAGAAGCACAATCTATACCAATAATAAAGTCATTATAGGTAAAAAAAGGTAGTTTAAAAAGTAGAGAAGATCATTATATTCAACAAAGATGTTTTATGTTCCCAAATTCATAGCTATCACACAAACATTATCAAACATCTCATTGGGAATCAAAACACATGAGAACAACATGAACTCTCTCAACTTAGTGTCACCTACTTCAATCAAAGACTCACAAGATGCATATTCAACACAGTTATGAATACCATCACAAATAATTAGGTAACCATTAGATCCATCAACCGCTACATAGATCCATTTTCAATAAATGGGAATCATGCAAAACAAATTGGAGGGAATTATCATGAATAGGGTAGGGTATAGGATCAAAACATACCAAAACTCTTCCTACACAAATATCATACTTCTTCCATGGATCATCAAGAACCAAAGTAGAACAGTGCTTATCATGAGGACAAGAGTTTGAACTTGTACCTTGGTCCACCTTCATTCCTCTTGGAGTTACCTGACAAGGTGACTCTTCCGAAGAAAAATGTGTTATAGGTACGTCCTTTCTTCATCAAGCATTTATCAACCCATGTATCTTCAATATCTTTTTTTTCAATTGGGTTTTAATAGATTTTATAGCATTAAATATTGCTACATCTCTATTTTGGTTCACACCACAAGGGATTTTTATAGGAGTGATAATTGAATCTGTATGTACCTGTAAATGAAAAGAAGAAGTACTAGGAAAAATTCTAGTACTTTGGTTAGCTTCATTCAAAAAGTTTTTTGATTCAAACTCCTTGTAACTTTTATTATAATTAGTGATCATTAGCAATTTTCCCTTCTTTCCCACTTATTTCTCCTCTCTCACATCAAAGTGTGTAATGGTGATCTCTCTTTCTTGAGGACAATCCTCACTAATGGGAATCTCTCTTTTCATCATTCTATGGGGAATGATCACTTCTCCTTCATAACCTTCATTATGTTTTTACCTTCACCATCACAATTACTTTCTTCTTGATATTCTCTGTCTCCTCTTCTACTTCATAGAAGATCTTAGCACCTTTAAGGATATGGCTCTTCGATTAGGACATTTACTTATAACATGGCCATATCCTTTGCATTTGAAACACTGAAGACCCTTGGATTTCATTTGGATGTCCTTAGGTGTCTTCACTTGGGCATCCCTGTCAAAGGAATTCTTGTCATATGGTTTCTCAAAGAACTTATTGTAGTCCTTACTTTTATCATAAGTTAGGGACTCTTACATCTACTCTTTGTTCTCCCCACAATTGTTGGAGTTAGAATACCCTTTTAACATTCTCGCTTTTCTTTAATTGATGTTCTTTTCAATCTTAATAATTGTATCAACAACATCATCAAGTTGCTCAAACTTGTGTCAAAGCATTTGAGAAGAGATGTCTTTATTTAAGCCACTTCAAAAGTGAGACTTTGTTGATTTCTGATGCTCTTGATAATCAAGCCTTAACATCATGTTTTGGAACTCATCAAGGTATTCCAAAACACATTTGCTTCCTTGCTTAAGGTTATAGAGCTTTATGAGTTGTTTTTGCCGGTATCTTTTTGGTACATACTTGAACCTCATAATCCTTTTCAACTCATCCTATAAAGGAATATTGCTTAGACCTTGTATCCTCCTTCCTCTTTTCTCATATTCCTACCATGTATAAGTAAAACCCTCAAATTAAGCTATGGAATAAATAGATTCTTCAACTCAGTAAGCTTATTTTTTTGGAAAAGCCTCTCATATTAGATCTCCCAATTGAGGTACACCTTAAGATCACTCTCACCTTTGAAGCTAGGAAGTGATACGTTGATGGAGTTAAGGACCGTACCTCATCTTCCATGACCACCTTGATTTACTTGTTGCACCTCTTGGATCCAATCTTGGGCTTGGTTTTTGTAGTAAGCATTTTTTCCTATTTCTCGTTAGGATTTGGATCATTTCTACCTTCTCTTCACCGGTAATAACTGTGATGTAATGAGCTTGACCTCTTCCTAGAGGTGGATTATCTTGAGCTTCATACTTATCATGCTCTTCAATAGGCTCCTCATACACCTCTTGGTTTGCATTTCTCTCAACCACTTCCCTTTGGATTTGTGGATATTGGTCTTGAGGTGGTAAGTTGCAGTTTAGTGGGCTTGGTCATTAGGAAAGACATTTATAATGTTATATCTTGAAGATTGGTAAGCATTTAGTAGTTGTACGGGAATGATATTTAGGAAGATTGGATGGAACATTTGGTGAAGTGTGTAGGGTGATATGGGAGAGAAAGTATTTTGAGCATAGCCACTTGTGGTGGCTTATGGGGAGGTTGTAGAACTAGCATACACCTCAGTCCTATCCATCCTACAATCCATCAAAGACATTCTTGCATCCATAGTGGAGATCCTCCCATCCATTTCTTCCCACCTTCAGGTTATATGTAATGACCCTCATGGTCATTTACGATAATTATGCAACGGTTTACATTCTAGAGTGTTTCAGCAGTTACCCCCAAAATCATTTATGACTTGCTGGGACCGACAATTCGGATCCCTGGTGACTCAGTCGAGAAATATCTTAAATTCCCTATTTTAGAGCCTA
>JBDJHY010232942.1:0-10989 GCA_039654485.1 Withania somnifera
ACTGAACTCCATTTCTAGTTGTGCCGACATTTAATTGTTTTGGATTTTGATCTGTGTCACTAGGCAATCCACCTTGAGGTCATGTATTTTTGGACCCTGCTAGCTACCCCATCTGTCTCTCCAACTGGTGTGTTGCAATTTGTTAATTTTTCAGATCCGCCTCCAGCCTTGCTAGTCGCTGACTATCACGTGTCTGTCCTTATAATAATTTTTTTTAGCATTTCTTCCATCTTACCTCCGGGCTGGACGTTTGGTGGATGATGTTGTTGACTAAGTTGTTGGTTTCTGTAATTACTGGAACTTTTTTGTTGGGGCTGATTTTGATTCCCACCCCATGAAAAGTTGGGGTGGTTTCTCTAATTCGCATTGTATTTATTTCTATCTCTGAACTCTAATTCGGTAAAGAGATTTGTCCGGTAATTATTGAGTTAGGGGTTATTAATATGACTAAGGATGGATCATCCATTAGCCACCTAATTAATCAAGTAAGAACTACACTAGATTTAGAGTGTTATTTGCTTATCATAACATTATTAAGCTATCTTCCCTAACCTACCCAAGTGAAGCAACTACGTACACGATCATGTCATAGTTAAGCTAGTTGTATTACTTTCCTAAGATTAAGGTTGGTAATATAAACACATTGCTTCTATTCAAGTTCACTCACATGGTTATCAGATCAATAACATAACAAGCATAGGACTACTTCTAAAAGTGGCAAGCAATTAGAAATGCAATTAGAATAAAATAGAAGAAAAAACAATTTTATTGGAATAAAATAACATTACATTAATTATATTTCATCTGTGGTGTGCAAACCACAAGCCCTAGAATTAAGGGTTTTTAGCCCATACGATTTACAAATAGCACGACATTAATATTTAATAAATACCTTAAGATAAGTGTATGATCAATCTTTTATCTTGATGCAATAGTTGTGAATTCTTCCTAGGGTTTTTGTCTTTCCTGTGTGATAGCCTCCTTGTCTCTATAAGTCAATTCTTCCTTTATCATGCCTTAAAATGCCTCTTAAGGGTTTTTTTCCTCGTTGGTAAAAAGACTAAATTACCCTTAATAAGCCCATTTAAAACAAGCCCAGCCGATGCTCATTAAGTTGGATCACGATAAGGATCACGACATGATCCCTATCATGATCAGTATATTTTTGCTAGAAATTCTTCTTTACTTCTTGACTTGCCTTTTCTTCACTTGTTTTCTTCCATATTCTCATAATCTACTGAAGAAAATGCTAATCACATTGGTTAGAAGTATTTCTACATATTCACTACGAAACCATCATATATTATACAAATTTTCTCAAAACAAAGTAAATTACTATGAGTTATATGGCTTTCCGGCAGGTAAAACTACCTATGATCAAGAATGATTCACCCTAGATCTGACCAAATTAGTTATTTATGTGAGGAAGGGGGTACTTCTTTTAGATAGTTCCCTTGTTCGACTAGAAATATTTAATGCACATTTGCATATTGCAATCTTTCTTCTTCACAAACAACATATAAAGGTCCATTATAAATCATCCAAGACCAGGAAACCACCACAAGGATTTTTAACCTAAAAATAAGAGTCTCAATATCAACCAAACAAAATAAAGTCCAAGTTTGAGAGAATATAGGAGGGAAGATCTGAAGGATCCAAGGAAGCCTAGAGATTTTAGAGCTCTCCCTTGAATCAGGAGAACCTATTGACTTGCTAGAGATAATGTCTAGTCGAAGCCTCTAAAATACCTTCTGTACTCAACAAAAGAAGAATTTAGGTAGCATTAGTTTATGCTATCTATATGTACTAATAGGCCTCATAGGACAATCCTAATTAGAAATAGCATACACTTAAATGACAACAATTAAGAAAGTCAACAAAACTTAGTAGTAAGCCAAACAAATCACAGCTCATACAAGTCACATTGTCAACTTCACATAAGCGCCTTAGTAGGTTCATAACTAAGAATCAGGAAGTGAATATGTATAAAAAATATCTACATATCACTAGAGGTCTCAAGCCTCATCACAAGAATATCAGTAAGAATTTTCATTGAACTTTATCATTTTAGTCACTTTATATCAACTTCCTTTGACAATATTAGTTTTACTATGCATGCCAATAGTTCTTAACTTGCTAAACTAGTCATGTGTCACCCCCCAATTTCTCAGGTTGTGATGTAACCAACAACCCTTCTATAGGTGAACCAGTCCTCGTAGCTTTGAACAACAAGTAATGGGCCGCTAACCTCAAATAAAGCTAAGTATATCTAAGGAAAATAATAAATAGTAAGCTGAAAGGAAAAGGAAAATATAATAGGATAATACAATACGTAAATCCCTCCCAAGATCTGGTATCAGTCTATACACGAGTCACTAAAAGGTACAAAATATAGAATATATATAGGATACATACAAATATAAAATCAATCTCTGGAATAAAAAAAAGATAAAATAACAGCTGATAAGATGCAGGATAGGTTTGATGTAAGAAGCTCACCTTATATCTTCATAAGTCCATGGTAAAAAGGCATGGATCAATGAAATTAATGGCAAGTGCTAGTGCTCAAATCTGCACCAGGGGGACAAATATATAGTATGAGTACTAGTTGCATAAGCAACAAGAAACCAATAGGATCGAGGTCCTACTAGGCACATAACAAGCATAATTAAGGTAAATAGCAAGAATGTAAAGAAATAGGTCATGAAAACAAATAGGACAACAAAGGGAACTAGCAACACAACTAGAAGAAAGAAATATAACTATTACGTAAACCCATATAGCCATTACAATGAAGAAGGAGCTCAGGTAAAAGAAGAACATTCTAGGGTACTTGTTGTAGTAAAATAATAATAAGAAGGAAAAAGAATGTTAGAAAATAAGGCGATGGAAAAACGGGCGACGTACAGGTAACCTCAGAACATGGAGGGGAGATAATACAACAAGTATACATAAGCACAAAGATCCCTCTAGCTAAGGATTAGACTAAATGTAATTAAAACGGCTAACAACTATAAATATGAGAAAATAAAGACTATAAGGAAACCCTTCGCTACCCTCATGATGGAGGAAGGGTACAAGCAATCCATGTTCACTCTTCCGGCTTCCCATACTACCGAAGACTTAATACAAAAAACAAGTGCAATAAAGTAGCACAATGATGATGCAATAATCCATGTGTACGCTCCTCTTTTTGTGCCCATAGGTCCAACATGAAGGAATCGTGGAAGGGCTTCCCTGAATGCTTCTAATCCACCACAGACCGCTCCTTCGGAGTGTCCATACCCGCAATAGTAGGGTCCATGAAGGTATACCAACTAGGTAAATCTATATTGTCTCAGTATCACAGTAGATAAATATCTGAAGTCACAATGTCTCAACATCATAGAATCTCTGCATCATAATACCTAGGCTTCTCATTGCCTTAATGCCATGGTACCATATTAGCAACCAGTGTATCAACTCAATAAGCATGGTATAGTCAGAAAACATTGTACTCACTTCCCAAAATGGGACTCAAGTGCCAACAATTCAATTTATACCAACTTTATAATGGTGCCAGGGTAGCAAACCTGGTCTAAAATAAGTAGAAAAGGAAGTATCGAGTGCCGAAACACACTTAGGTCTAAAAATAGTAGAAAATTACTTATGTTAATATTAATTATTTTAAAATTCCATTTATACCAATTTTAGTTCATTTAATCATTAACATATGAAAACTGGCCTATAAGGCCATACCGTCTCAGAAAATAGTGATAATAGGCCCTTGGCCTTAATACATAACTCTTTAGAAATCTAAGCCTCACGATGCTTGTGCTGTATGAATGCATAATCACAAGAAAATACTACATCTATCTTGCCGCGCTGCACAGGCTCAATTTAAGATAACAACTAACAGCACATAAGAACAAGCACAAACCTAAGGTTAAAATCCAAAAGCTAACCCACACATCAATGTTCTACCACTTCCAAAGTCACACTATGATCATCAAAAGGTAGACATTAGGTCAAAGGCATTGTATTACATCGAGCACCATCATCAAGAGAATAAGAGATCAGGGCCATATTATCAACCTAATAAACCCATCCTACTAATGTTATTTATCATAATTACACAAGTGATATCCCTGTTATAAGCCTAAGGAGCCTACCTGTCGTCCGATGAAGACAACACTGTAGCGCATAGGAATTAGATTGTCTGATGCAAAACATCTTCGGATGGCATCAAAACAGGTAAAACAATGATATAATCATCAATACAAAGATAATAGTAAAATTTATATCAAATTTCAAACTAGTCAAAAAGGGAACCATAGGACCCGCTTACGCAACCCGAAAAGAAAAAATACCATAGGGTTCCTAACATTACTAATCTTATGCTCTAAAATAGGGAAAATGGGATAAATCTCAACCGAACCACCAGTATATCGGACTACCAATCCCAATAGGTCAGAAATGGCCTAGAGAAGATACTAGAATACAGGAAAATATGTAAATACAAAAATGACCAAAAGGTCCATTACAACAACTACTACTAAAAAAATTCATCCTCGAGAGTGAATAAAAGAAGGAGAAAATACCTAAAGGCCCGAACAACTTCTAATATTATTTTCTCATCTTATTCTTAACCTCTCAGGTTGGCCTCTTCGGCCTGTGGTTCTTCCGTTGAACCTTAATCACAAGTATCTCCCTTGACCACGGCCTCTTAACATCCCTGGATAAAGTAAAGACTCAATAAGAATAAAATCCCATCTAACTGTACTGAATCCCAATAGAGCACTTGAAACATAGGAGGCAACCGGACTCTCTCAAGGATCTTAAAATCCTAATATACTTAAACCTAAGACTCAACTTGTCCTGCCTATTGAACATCATAATACCACATATTAGAGATACCCGTAGAAATACCCAATCCACAACCCCAAATTCTAAAGCACAAAGTCTACGAACCATGGTAACAAAATTGAACCATCATACCTCAAAACCTGTCTGAATTAATATGGCCCTACTGGCCTCACTAGACAACACCTAAACATGAATGGAACTCAAATGATTATCCTCGAATAGTCATGGCTAAATCTGATCCAAGTAATGAAGACTGGGCCTAAGCATTAGCCAATACCCTCCTTTGATTTGATAAGTCGATCCTAATAAACCGGTTAGCCAAAGACTAGATTTTTAAGGCCAATTTTCTCTCCGAAACTAGCAATACTGCCAAGCTACCCATACTAGCTATATTCTAGATTAAAGTATTTTCTACCATAGTTGCCTTACCTAGATAGTATAGAATATCATGATTTTAGTCCTTCAGTAGATCAATTCATCTCTGTTTCCTAGAATTGAGCTCTTTCTGGCTCATAATGTACATAAGACTATGATGGAAAGTATAAATCTCACAATGAACACAATATAAGTAGTGCTTCTAGATCACAAGTGCAAAAACTACCACCACAACCTCTTAGTCATGAATGCGGTAGGAACGCTCATGAACTTTCAACTTCCTCGATGTTATGTTGTTACTCGACCCTCTGTATCAGGACATGCCTTTGATCAACACTTGACACATCTTAATACATAGAAAATCTATGACCCTCAATCAGCAATGTCAAAATCAGTGTTAAAGTCAACAAGGTCTTAAGCCTAAGGAAATTTTCCTTGCACTCTTTTGATCACTAGAAAGGAACATCCTTCCTAGTTAGTCTAGTCAATGTGATGCTACCGAAGAGAGACCCTCAGCAAACCTTCTATGGTACCCTTCTAACCCAATAATTCTCCGAACCTCAAAAAGGAGTTGTCGATCTTGGCCAATCACAAATATCCTAAACCTTTGCTAGTTCTACCATAATTCCATCCTTATACACTATGTGTCCTTGGAATGCCACAATCTCTAATTAAAACTTTTACATTGAGAACTTAGAATAAAGCCGATGTTTTTCAAAACTAGAGTATAGTCCTCAAGTACCACTCGTACTCCTACCCCCTTCATGACTAAACCAATAGATCATAGATGAACACAATCATGAAGGAGAAAATATAGGGCTTGATCACCTTATGCATCAAGTCCGTAAAGGTTGAAAGGGCTTTGATCAACATTAAAGACATAACTAGGAATCCATAGTGACTATAGAACATCGTGAATACAGTCTTCGACATATCCTTTTCCCTAACCCTCAGCTAATGATACCTTAACCTTAGATCAATCTTAGAAAACATTGTCACACTATAAATCTTGTAAAATAGATCATTAATCTTTATAATCAAATACCTATTATAATGTCACCTTATTAATATTTGGATAATCTATACGCATAGGCATTGATCCTTCCTTTTTTTTTTATAAAAAATACGGGAGAACCCCATGGAACACTAGAACAAATAAAATCTTTATCTAGAAGATTAGAAAGACAAATTATCAGCTTCCTCAAATAAGAAGGACCATACAACATGGAGAAATTCAAGTAAGTCAGGTACCCAACTCTAACACTATGGAAAATTAGTATGACTCTTGAGTGGGAGGCCAGGTAGGTTGGTCGAAAAGACATCCAAGAAGACATAGACTAAAGAGAAGGAATGCGAGCTCAAATGTCATGAATGTAAGATAAGTAAGATAGAAATTCTCTAACCACCAACCTCCTAACCTGAAGGAAGGACATAAGCCTTGTCGATGGATGGCTAAGATAGCTCTTCAATACCATTAGGGATACACCAGGCACGACTAATGTAATGGTCTTGGAAGAATAATCCAAAACACACTGTGAGGGTAAAACCATTCCATGCCCAGTATAACATTAACATCAAACATATCAAGAAACATCAGGTCGGTCCAGGTATCATGACCTCCAACAAGAACAAAACAAGGCCTTAAAGCCCGATCCATTACTAAAAGCCTCCTGCTAGGATAGCAACAAGTCAATGCTCAAATAATCCTCACTAGAAAATGCAAAATAATGTTTAAAGTAGAAAGACACGTCCGAGAAAGTAGAACCAACATCAAATATGGTTAAGGCTAATCTATGACATACAAAAATCATACTGGTTATAACAGTATCAAAGGTATCTACCTTCAACCTATCGAGAATAAAATATAATTGGCAGTGACTACTATTTGATCGACCTCTATCGCAACCACCAGGCCTACCTCGCTGACCCCCACAATGTGTATCATGATCCTTGTCCCTAACTCTAGTCGGTGGTGGCACTGATCTCAATGTCTAAGTTTGTTGTGCAATATTTTGATGTTTACCCCTCTAAGGATACTCTTTAGCATAATTCCCTAAAACCCCATGCTTGAAGCAAGGACCTGGTAGCCTAGGTCTCCTATTTTTGTACTGGCGTAACTCACAAAAAAGAGACTTCATAGTCTGAGCATGGTCCAAAATCATTTAAAAACATGACCATTCGACACTAATAATAAAAAAACCTCTCTAAGTTTTTTCCTTAACCCATTAGCAAAGCTACAAGATGTCTCCTATTCGATAGGCATAAACTCAAATCCATTATTAGACTACTAATGGAATATGGATTCATACTATACAACTGATATTGATTCCTTCTAAAGAATCTTAAAATCATCTCTCAATTGATCCCTCTCTTCTTGGGACATAAACTTCTACATGAAATTCTCATAAAATATTAACTGAGTCATTTAAGAAAACCCAACTAGCCTACAAGTCATCTGCGCTCTCCACCACTACTTTACCACATCCCTTTATAAAATGTACTGTAGGAGAACTCGAGTGACTCTAATATACCAAGTTTCATAAGACTCACCTCACACTCAACAATAAGCAGATAAACCTTCTCCCTAGCAGTGCCTATGAAACAAAGAGGGCCAAGGAGAAAAAATCTGTCCAGGAGCTTCTACTTCAAGACTGTCACAAGAGCCTAAAGTGTTTTTGGTTAGTAAAATGTTAATATAGGAAACAACTGGTAAGGATGGGGAACCACTATTACTTGAGCTAGAAGAGGAGTCGCATCATTGGGAAGCTCTCATGAACTAGATATTGCCAAATCTACCCCATAGGTAGACGTATGGTCCCTGTCTGAAAAAGGACCTCCAAATTCACTCAACAACTACCATAATAAGCCTCGACATCCTGTGTAGGCACTGGTGATGGTACATGTGGTACCTAGACTATCCCCTGGCCCAATGTCTGTTGAGTATGGGGAAACTCGACTAACTGCTACTCAGGAACTATTGTTGGATCTATAATAGGCTCAGTAGTCCTTGTAGATGTCATAGTAAGATCTTGTGCTAGATCTCAATCAGCTTGTTCAAAGGGATTTTCATGACTCATACTTATCAATCTAATGTGTGCCATTAGCGTAAGAGTGAAGTAAACAAATTGTATTTCCAGGCATAATATAGGGTCCTAAAAGAGGTTCATATTCCTAAGATGCCACCATAGCTCACAAATATAGGACACTGACATCTCCATA
Source organism: Withania somnifera (assembly GCA_039654485.1). Classification (NCBI taxonomy): domain Eukaryota; kingdom Viridiplantae; phylum Streptophyta; class Magnoliopsida; order Solanales; family Solanaceae; genus Withania; species Withania somnifera. Next base: position 8,440 of record JBDJHY010232942.1, read on the forward strand.
CTGATCTACAAGACTTTACTAGGCATTGGCTCTGTAACACTAACACTAGTCAAAGCCTATGCTCTAATACCAAGCTATCATGACCTCATTTCTCAGGTTGTGATAGCACCTACAACCCTCTTGTAGGAGAACAAATTCCCATAGTAGATTTCAGTACAGAAACTACTAGAGTCACATCTAGCTATCAAAGATGAACGAAACAACAAGTAAAGGATTAACCACAAATAAAGTTAATTATAAGTAAGAAAAATAATAAATAATAAGCTAAAAGGAAAATGGAAAATAGAATAGGATAATACAATTAGTAAATCCCTCCCAAGTCCTGGTATCAATGTATATATGAGCCACTAAAAGGTAAAATATTATAGAATATACATAAGATTCAATATAAATATACAATCCATCTTTGAAACACAAAAGACAAAAACTAATAGCTAGTGAGATGCAGGCTAGGATGGATGTACGAAGCGCACTTCGTATCTTCATAAGTCAACAACAAGCGCGAATCAGTAAAATTAATAACAAGTGATAGTGTTTGGATATGTACCAGCAAGACACAAGTGCAGCATGAGTACAAGTAAGCTAAATCAATAGGTACATAGTAGGCTTAGTAGAACCATCATAACAAGCATAATCCTAGTAAATAACAGGAATGCAAAGAAAGTATGTCATGTAAGCAAATAGGACAACACGTGGACCTATCTACATAACCAGAAGCTAGAAATATAGATATCAAGTAGACTCATATATACATAACAGTGAAGAAGGAGGTCAGGTAAGAGAAGAACATACCTGATGTCCTTGAAGCAGTAAAACAACAAAAATAAGGAAACAAGAAGTTAGAAAATAAGACGATGGGAAACCAGGAAGTATATTGGTAACCTCAAAACATGGAGGAGGTATCATATATCAAGTATACATCACAACAAAGATCCCACTATCTTGGGAATACTAATAAGTAACTACAACATCTAAAAACCATAAAATGTATTAAATAAAGACTATAAGTAAGCCCTTTACTACCCCCGCCCACCAGGAATGGTATAAACAAGTCACGCTCACTCTTTTTGCATCCCATACAATCGGAGAGTTCATATAGAAAAATAAATGAAATAAAGTAATATAATGATGATGCAACAGTCTTTATGTGTGCTCCTCCTCAAGTTCTCGTCCTCCCAGTAGGCAAGACCCATGAAAGGTCTTCCCCCAAATGCATCTACTCCACTGCATACCCCTTATCTTACGTCCATCCCAAAAATGGTAGGGTCCATGGAGGTATGCCAACCATGTACAATCTATAACATCTCAAAAATCTCATCTCTTAGTATCTCAATAGCTCAATAGCTTAAGTTACAATACTTAGCATCACGGAATTACCACATAATACCTTGGTATCTCAGTGCCATAATGTTATGGTATCTCAGTAACCAGTGTATCAAGTCGTTAAGCATGGTAGAGTAAAAACAATTTGTACTTACCACACAAATCGGGACTCAAGTGGCAGCATAATAGCATGTGATAGTACATGTGCCGGGGTGTGAGACCTTGTCTAAGATGAGTAGAAAAGCAAGTTCAGGTTGCTCGACACACGGTCTAGTCTAAAAAGAGTAGGAAACCACTTATGTTAATATTAATTATCTAAAAATTCCATTTATACCAATTTTACATCATTTAGACACTAACCTATGAAAATTGGCCTGCAATGTCATACTCTCTAAGAAAATGGTGATAATAGTCTCCCGACCTCAATACATATCTCTCATGAATATGAGCCTCAGGGCACTCGTGATTTATGAATGCATAATCACAAATAAATAACACAGCTATCGTATCGCCCTTCACAGGCTCCGACAAAGCTATCAACTAGTAGTACACAACAACCATCACAAATCTGAGGGCAAAACCCAAAATCACACCCGAGCATAATCATTCTACTACTTCTAGAGTCACCCTATAGCCACCACAAGGCCAACACTAGGTCAAAGGTGTCATATTACACCAAGCGCCATCAGAATGAAAATAAATGAAATAGGAGAGATTAAGTGGTCATGGGTCATATTATCAATCTAATAATCATAGACTAGGTATGATATTTATCATAATTACATATGTCATATCCCCAGTATAAGCCTAAGGAGCCATAATGACCCTCATGGTCATTTATGATAAATACATGATGTTTTGCATTCAAAAGTATTTTGATAATGCCACAAGTCATTTATGACTTGTTGGGACTGACAGTTTGGTTCCCTGGCAATTGGTTGAGAAATATCTCAAATCCCTAGTTTTAGAGCCTAAAACTAAGTACTCATTGACAAAAGTCAACTTTCCTTCAAAATGATCTTGAAATTTGAAAGCTCTATTAGCTCTGAAATACCAAACAAAGTCAAGATTAACCTTTAGTTTGTGTTCGAGGTTTCGTTTTAAAGTTATGTGAAATTGTGGATTTTAGTTAAGTTTATGGTCTAAAGTGGAGCTTGCATTGTAATTCAATGTTCGAAGTGTTGGATTGGAATTTTGATGCTTCCAAAAGATCTGGAATGATGAATT
>JBDJHY010232973.1:0-10988 GCA_039654485.1 Withania somnifera
CACGATGGGCACCTGGAAGGTCTATATATATATATATATATATATATATTGCTTCTTTTTGGTGGACAGTTCATCTTGCTCTCTTAAAGTTTCCATGAAACCTAAGCTTGATTAGGTCCTTTTAGAGGCTTAATTTGAACTTTCTCTATGTGAAGTCATATCCCAGTGGTTCTATGACTGTTCCTACTGGTAATTCTTTATTTTCTACTGTTAATTTGAGCCCTATTATGTAACATATAATGTACGACTTGTGCTCTACGTGTTTCTATAAATATTTTTTTGGTTCCAAGCTATTACAATTTTTAGACTCATTTTTCGTTAGGATTTTGACCCCAATATGAATATAGCAATATGGATCTTATTTTACTCATATTGAAACATGGGTTATGTTTTTGCTAGCCTCGCAGGATTTCGAGCTTCATACATGATTTTTTTTATATTGGGGCATGCTTTCAAGGATATCACTGAATTTCAGGTAGGTTGTGGTCTATTTTCTTCAAAATGGGTATTAGAGTATTATATGTATGGTAAAGCGCCATTTCGGGGACCGAATAACTATTTGGTCCCATATATGCTTATTTTCCTAGCCTATGACCCATTTACCTATCTGTTAACTTAACTATTTACCCTAGGGCTATTATTCCCTACCCACGTGTCTCACGTCGGCTCTGGACTACAGTGCAGTTGGGGGAGGAGTAACACCTTTAATGTGTATTTTTATATGCCGACTCTGGACAGTAGTGAGTTTGGGGAAGGGATTATACTATGGATTATAGTTTTGTAGCTATCCCCTGATTTAGGTTGGTATCTTTGGAGAAGATCTAGGTAGGTTGACTATTCTGTATTCTACTTGACATATTAGGTGTGACATTAGACGTGTGTGAAACTCTCGGCCATGTTAGCCAAAGAAGGCTATGGTAGAGGGTTAGTTTCCTTATCTGATGATATTATACCTTATCGACTACGGCTGTGTTGGGTGGTTATTAGCCTTAGGTGATGATATTGTACCCTAGCTCCGTGCAAGCCTAGAAGTGAGTGATTCTTTGCTAAGCTATGGCATATCTGTGTATCTTCCTGTATGGGTGTGTTATTGGCCCTTAACGGGCGTCTTCTAGGCAGTTCTGACACCTCTTGTGCCGTCACTCATGGGTTGGATCCGAGGTTGGTCTAAGAGAGGTTATACCTCGTGACTAGGGCTTGACATCCATCCTATAGATTTCTGTTAGAAGTTCTAGAGCATTTTAACTTATTGATTAGTTTGTTTAGCTAGAATGCATTAAACATGTTAAAAAGTAACTTGATTTGACAAAGAAATAATAGAGAACGGATTTCTATATATACTTATATTTTCCAAGACTACTCTTATGAGTAGTATGCAGATATTTTGTCACACTATTTGAGGCTATTTCTCATGATAGCGATGGTTTCTGGATATTTCCTAAATAGGGACCATTGAGACTTACAGAGATTTTTATAGTACCTATATGGCTTGATTTGGGTTTCCACCGAGATATGATGTATAAGCTGAGCCCGATTTTTGGCCTCTTGGAGTTGATGACCATGGCATTGGATGCCTTTCATGAGGATTTTTGTACGTACGATTGGATCCCTCAATAGATCCTCCGACCTATGGCTCCATGCCTGGGGTATTGTTATATGGTCGAGAGAAGGGTCGGTAAGTATATGGGGATGATTTCATGGGTTTGCTCCTGGACGAGTCTTGTACCATGGAGGGTGCATACGAGCACTATTTACTTTTTAGCACCCCTATGCATTATATTCTTTTGTGTTTGGTTGTACTATTCAGGGATTAAGGGGAGAGTACCTGTTGGGTTACTTTGTTGTTTTAGTGTACCTACTGGTAATAAGGGATGCTTACCATGTTTTTTTGCTAGTAGATTTTGGTTGTTCCTTCTGACCTTGATTACTATTATTCATACACTTACTGTATTTGTTGTTAGCTTAACTGGTTGATGGTTTCACACTTTCTTATTGGTCCTTCTTTGTGCTGATCATATTGGTGCTATAGTTACATATTATGTTTTATCATGAGTTTCTTGTGGTGCAGATCTTGGGTGTTCTACTCTAATGGTATCCCTTTTTTATACTTTTTAGCTGGTTCCGCACCTACTAGTAGCTGATTATTTGGTTCACTTCTTAACCATTGTTGTAGTTATCTGGTTCATGTTATATATTATGTGTCCCTGTGCTATTTGTCGTAGATAACTTTAATTTGTGTATGCTTATTTTTGCTCGACCAGCCTATGACGCCTACTGGTTACCTGTTGATTTTTCTATTCGTGATACACTTCTACATCTTTTAGTGATGCAAGTCCTAGTACAAGCCATCTAGACAGACGCGATTGTGCTCACAAGTTGGTGTGATTCCTGAAGATTCAGTGAGAAGCTGGCGTCCTTGCTGGCTAATTTTTCTTCCAGTATCAGTGTTATCCTAGTTGGGTTTTGGATAGCTATTTTGTAGTCTTTCCCCGTTGTTGTTTGCATTTTTTTACTTTTTGTATATAGATGTTGTACGGCCATATGGGGAGTTATGTTCAGTAATGTGTTGTTTGTATCCCATTTGTTCTTCTTTGTATCCCTCTTTTTCTTTCGTTTCAGTCTCCCTTTTTTTTTGTTAAAATGATTTTATCAAACCCAAATTGATCTACCTACGTATCATGATGAACATAAATAGGATCCTTGCATACTTCAAGAAAAGAATCAAAAAAATTCTCTTTCTGAATATTCTTTTCAATCTTGAAATAAAAGAAAAATATATAATTTTTTTTATTGTAATAAAAAATAACTGTCAAAAAATCTTTTTTTTCCACATAGTCACTATCCTAGAACCAAGAAATTTAATAAGATTTTTTTTTAACTTTTAAAGAAATTAATCCTAAAGTATATTTGTTTTTTTGAAATTTTCTAAATTCAAGGTTCCTACGAAAAAAGACTTAAAAGTAAAAACTCAAACAAAAACTTTTTTTCTTTTTTGTTTTTCTATTAAAAAAGTATCTGAAAGAAGATTTTTCTGTTTTCATTTTTTTTTTTTTTTTTGGAAATAAAAGGAAACTCTCTTTCTCTCTTCTTACTTTTTAAATTTGTTAAATAGAATTACCAAACCCGGTGAAGGCTGCTTATGTTTCATGATAAACATGAATCAAAACCCTTTGTAGTTCGTCTAGTTTAAATATAAGATAACCAAAAAAACTTTTTTTTTTTTATTTTGAACATATTGAACTTTATTCTTTATCAAAAGAAATTTAAGAAAAATCCTTTCAAAGTTTTGATTCTCGAATTTTCACACAAAAGTTAAACTTTAAACTGTCAAAGAAAATCTTTTTTGTTTTTTTCTTTTAAAGGAGACTATAAAATTAATTAATCAAAAAGAGTAATAAATTTTTTTTTCCTTTTCCTTTTTTGTATTTCATGAATTTTATAATAAAGAAAAAACAAGAGAACTCTTTTTTGAATATGGATAAAACATTTCTTAATTTTTTGTATAAAAATCACGGAATTAAAGAACGCTGCCTATGTATTTCATTGAGGTAAGAATAAAGCATGCGTAGTTTATCCAAACCAGACATGAGATAACCAACAAAACTTCTTTTTAATTTTTTTGAACTTTTGAGATTTTTTTTGTCAAAAAAAATTTAAGATTTTTTTAAAAAAATTGAATTTCCAGAGAAAGTGAAACCTCAAATTGTCAAAGAAATATATTTTTGTGTTTTTCTTTTAAAGAAGAGTTCGAAATAACTACTAAAAAGTGATGAATTCTTTTTTTCTTTTTCTATTCTTTTTTTTTTATTTGTATTTTGAAATAAGGAAAAACAAGTGAGCACTTTTTTTTTTTTTTTTTTTTTTTTTTTTTTTTTTTAAAAAAAAAAAATTCTTAATGTGGAGAAGACAATTTTTTTATTTTTTTAAATAAAGATCAACAAAGGCTGCCTGCATATCTCATTATGGGAATCATGTGTTCGTAGTTCCTATGACTTATTCAAAAATTTTGACAAGGAAAATTAACTAAAAAATAACTTCTTCTTTTTTTTTCGTAAAAGATGTGAAAAGGAAAAATCTTTTTGAATTTGCAACTCATGCGTCACTATGAAACACTTTAAAATAAACTCTTTTTTGTCTCTTTTTTTTTAGGAAATTAAAGAAAGCTAATATCTTTTCTTTATATCAAAATTTTCAATGTTGAAAAATATAAGAACTCCTACAAACAAGTAAAACTATTTTTTTAATTATTTTATAAATTTATAAAATAAAAATAGAAAAAGTCTTTTTTTGTACATTTTTGGTAAAATCATTTTGAATTTCTTACTTTACAAAATAAAAAAAAATCTTTTTGCTTTTTTTTTCTTTTTCAAGACTCTTATTTTCCTTATCTAAAAGAATATGTAGTCTCCCATATCAGTCTGTCAAATGACTTTTTTATCCTCAAAGATGCAACAAATAACTCATAAGATGCACATGTTGGTCCCAAAAGAGGATATCTGTCCTAGTAGGATACGACCTCTGTGCCTAGTCCAACTAAGTCAAATGTACATAATTATGATAAGGCGGAGCCTAATAGGGATATCCATGTATTTGTTTCTGTTTTATATGTTTAAGCTTGATAGAGACGGGTGTCTAGAATGACAGTAAAATGAACAGACAACTGTAGTCGGAGAGTAGCAACGTACTAGTAGTAGTGGTTTTCGGCTTACTTCGTGGATTCTCCCCATCCTAGCCATGTGTGACTAATATTCATGTCCAAAGATCCACAGGCTTTATCTTGATAGAATGGGGTGTGTGATGGCAATTCCCAAGAGGTATTATAAAAGAACCTGAGAGGGTGCAACAAAGAAGAAATTTTATAACACAATTCAACAATATCAAAGTGATAAATAAGGAAAAATAGCAAATTAGGACAACATAATATCCAAGATAATACAAAAAGTCAGGTACAAGTAAATAGCATAAAGTTCAAATTCTGATTATCCCCAGCAGAGTCGCCAAAGTTATCACACACCTTTTTCTTACACCACGCATGCGAGAGAGACAAAATTATATTATTGAAAGAGTTTTTCCAGTTAAAGTGACAATTTTAAATGGAGAGTATTTTATTTAACAAATTGCCCACTTGGAAATGAGTTATTGTGTTCTAAGTCACCTTTCGAATTCCTAGTCAAAAGAAAATAACTCTTTATTTTTGTCTGCAAGAATAGAAGACATGGTTAAGAAGTTTTATTGATCGAGAAGAAGGAGTAAGGCACCCCTCGAGTCCCATAGTTCTAGCACGATCTCTTTTATCAACTTATGCTTGACTTGAACTAATCTTGGATAAATTTTTACCTATGGTTCCTTTAATGATTGACCTTTCATTAGTCTTAACTAAGACGCAATGTTGCGATCTTAGTATAGACTCATACCAATCATGACAGGTAAACACGACCTTGAATTGCACATCACACCTAAAGATTGAGTCTACTTGCTTTAGTTGAATTCAATATTCATGCTTTTTAAGAGGGTTTAGGTCAAGACATGTAAATACGACCTAGCTAGTTTATTTATATATTTTACTGAGACGCAAAGTTGTGACCTCGGTGAACACGATATATTATTCATGAGCTTAATATTCAAAGAAATTATTAAGAATATGGGGGAGGCGGGGGACAATCAAACTTGACCTTCTACACTCATTTCTCTCAACTGATTTTTCCGCTCATCTCACTTCCTCAAAAACTAACTTTTTCACTCTTTTCTTTTATAAATTGCGACAAAACTTGAATAAATTTGCAATCTATCTCACTTATCCTTACACTAGTAATTTAATCAGACCTTAAACGTATGATATATGCCCCATAATTATTTAAAAGACAACTCCATAGACCATATCATTAAAAACTATCAAACCAAATGTTATCCGATTGCAAATAAAATTAAAAAAAAAATGATTTCAACCCCGAAACAAAGTTTTTTTGTTAACAAGATCAATTAAACAAGAGGAAAATAAGACATAATGAAATAAAAGAAATAAATTCTTAATTTTTAAATTCCCAAGTGGTGACACCAATTAATATTGAACGTCAATATCTTTTCGTCGGATTCATGTCAACACCGAAAATCATGCACCTTCATTAATGTCAATCCAATAGCATGTCATTATCAAAATTTAAAAAGGCTATTCACAATAAAACCAACTTCCACATGTTTAAAAAATAAAGCACCATAAAAAATATATGACCAAAATATTATTATAAAACTAACAGATTTACAGAATTGATACTATTGGACCCCAATTATTATTTAAAAATCACAAAATTCCTTTGCTTTGCACCGGACAAAAGCTTCCAACCAAGACCTTAACAAAACTCAAATCGAAAACCTTGATTAAGACCGAAAAAGCTTGTGAATCTTAACTTAAACAAATAAAAGTTTGTTGTTATTTTCTTCTATTTTTTTTAAAGATCTAACTTAAAAAATTGGTAAAGAAAAAAAAATGCGTGAAACTGGTGAGGATGTCACTACCCGAAATTCGGGTAATGATGGCATCTACAACCCTCAAGTAGATAAGACTAACCCTACATCCTAGAGCTACTCACAATGGGCCATAGACACTCAAAAATAACAAAACCAACAAAAATATAAGAAAGTATATACAATAGCAGAAGTAGAGGGAATTAAAAAAACAATCTGAATCTCAAAACCTGGTGCCAATAGCACATGGAGCTACTAAGCAGAGTATCATAAAAATAAATATTACAAAGTAACTCCTACAAAATAAATACTACACATGACTTGTTGGGGTCAAAATAAAGCATGATGGGAATCAAGGAAGCCACGATCTTCTTTGATGGTAAATCTTATCGCAATCGGTTGTGTCTATTCCGCACGACCTCAGCATCTCCGATAACCCCTTATAGTATCTGCACCATGAAAATAAGACAAAAGTGCAGTATGAGTACCAAACAAGGTACCCAGTAGACATCATAGGCCCACTAGGCTAAAATAAAGTACAAGTAAGACATAGCGAGGAAAGTAAAACAAGTCAATGATACTAAAAAAACAATAATAAACTAATTATTAATACAAGAGGGGGAAAAGAGTCAAAGAGTAACTACTATCAATGGAGTCTAATTATAGAACTACATAGGATATTGACAGCATGGCCATGTCACATGGGCACTAACAAATACCCATACAACTCGAAATTAAAGAAAAAAAAGTGTACCTAGATCACAGTCTAGGCTAATACTGATGTGACAAAAAATGTACCACAAGTAAAATAAGCTAATAAGAAGTGCAACAAAGTGAAGAAAAGGGAATAAAAACACAAAACCCTACCTAACGTCCCATCTAGTCTATAGGCACAAATAGCACAACAAACCCACCGTGATTCCCCCTTATGCCCGGTGAGCATAAATAACGCATGAATGAATGCATGAGGGTGCTGAAAAGTATATCTAACAAAGAAAAAATAGATTCATAGGGTCTCCTCCCCATCAGTGCCAAAACCAAAATGAATCATGGGGTCCCTGATCCTTAGTGCCAAATCTTAGGGGTCCTCATCCCATCAGTTCTAAAACCAAACCGAATTATGGTGTTCCTAACCTTTAGTGCCAAATCTTAGGGTCCCTACCCCATCAATGCGAAAACTACTCTGAGTAACAATATATCTATCATCTGTGATAATTAAAAACTCTTCCAGTTATACTTGAAAATAGCATCGTTCCACGGGTGGTCATGGTATATGTATAAGTAAGAAAATCTCTGTTTTCATTAGTTATTATGCCTGGAAAACCTCTAATTTTTAGTTAACTGAGAATGAATCATTACCATAGCCCCGGGTCACGCCGTTTTGAATATACTAGATGTAATAAATGTAAAGATACATGATCGCATTGCAACAATAATAAAAGACAAAAATAGGAGAAACTATCATAATAGGATAGGCCAAAGGCACCAGCTAAGAACTAATCTCACTCACCTATCATAATGTCTCAAACATAGCAAAAAGTTCTAAGGCCATCCCCAGTAACCCACGCCCTATACGTCCCTCCGTGGGACCCTCAAATGCCAGTACAAGAGTAATAATTTATCTAAATCAAGGTGATCTATCTAACAAATAACCACACGGATAGCCATACTAATAAGCACCATACAGTAGACCACAAGGCTTCTAATGTTCATACTTTATCTAATGAGGTAGTCTCTAGTAGGGTCTTGCAGATTGGGTGAGAAGACGACCATATCTTATCTTTGAGAGGCCATAGTGACATCTTTAGGAATTTACTTTCTTTCACTTATAATTTGAGCGTGTATCATAGTTGATCTCTTGAAATCTCATTTGTTTTACTTCACTCTCCCACAGATAGCATATATATGTTCTTCAGAAGCTTCAGAAAATAATGCACTTGTTACACCACTAGTTGGATGGGGTGGTGATAGTCGAGGTTAAGGACTTGCAGGGGGAGTAGTACCTGATAGATCTATATTGGCTGTCTGATCTTTATAGTGAAAGGCTAATCCTATATCATGATAAAAGCCACTTGGGGTACAGGGGCCGACTACCTTGTCTCCTATGCCTTTGTCGATTCAATCCCTGTCTCCTGAGATGAATGGTTTCTTGATACATTTCTTGGGCATGTAGGGTTAGCTGATAGATGGTGTGCAGACTATAACCCTAACTTATTTCAGCTAGGTATGCCACCGGAACCTAGTAATTATTGATTGGGTGTGACACTAACCCTGATCGATTATTTTTTGGGTATTCTACCATCAATCTCAGCATTTTGGTTCTAGTTTCTCCAGCACCGGTCCATCCATCTTCAACAACCACATTTTTTACACTATCTATGATTCCTTCTATGCCGTCTCACGCACCTATTTATGATTTTTATTAGGATGCATTGTGTAGGTTTTTGAGGTTGAGTCCCCTGGGTTTTCTTGATTGCCGGGTGAGGACATGAGAGAGTTAATTGATCACTTCTAGGAAAGGTTGCATAACCTCGGTTTGATTCATTCTAATGGTGTTTAATTTAGTATTTATCAGATGGGAGGTATTTCCAAGTAGTGGTAGAGGTCTTGTTACTATACTAGGTTAGCTGACTCAACTCTTATTTCTTGGACTTTATTTTATGATGTATCTCAGGACTATAGGAGGCATGATTTTTTGTGACTTGATTAGGGTTTTATGACTATTTTGGTGTATGATACAGAGCTTCATCGGCTATATGTGATGAGTTGTGAAATTACCATTTTATGTGATCACTTTTGCGATGTATCACATTATTTATGCATGATTTAAGGTTATTTATTGAGTGAATTCATTATATTTTAGGAAATCTTAATTTAGAAGTGATCAGAGGTGGAGAAATGCAAAGAAGGGCCAAAAGAAGCTTAAAATAAAGAAATGAGATAAAGAGGGAAATTGTCGGAATCTACAGATACCGATTAATTAACCAAAAGACCAATTTATAGGTCATCCAACACAATTAATGAATACTAATAAACTGGCTAAAATACCTATTTATCATTCAGCCAACACAATTAGTGAATATCGATAAGTTGTCCAAAAGACCAATTTATCAATATGTCAACAAAAGTCAAAAGATAGATAAATCGGTCAATTGTGCCAATAAATCGGAGAGTACCAAAAAACCAGGACCTATGGCTCTGGGAAAATATGGAATTTCACTTTTTTGATCCCAAATCTACATAAAACCTACCAAGATCATCTTGGGGAGTATCTTTGGCAGCCCTTGGCTAAAATCTCAACAAAGAGAGAGCTTGCAACCATCCATCTACATGTTGAATTGAAGATTTGGTGATTAGCAGAGTTAAATCTTTTACCCATCTCTTATTTCCTAGTTTTAATTGTTAATTTTCAGTGCGTCGACTTTAATTCTTATTTGAATCTTGTAGTCATAACCGATATAATATTTGGATTTGGATTTAGGTTTTAATATCATTTCATTCTTTGGTGTTAATCTAATATATGTTGATTGTTAATGGAGTTTTGTGGGCCTAAATTTATCTTTTTCTTGAATTGGTTTCTAAGGGAGTAGCTAACCCTTGAACTTTCCCATAGACTTTTATTGAGCTTGAGAGAGTAAATAGGAGTTGGGAAGATAAATTTAACACAATTTAGAGTATTGAATTCTATATTATGGGTTTTAGCAAGAGATAGTGGAATCCTAGTATAGCCTCAAGCTGGTTTGGTTTTCGTAGTCCTTAGGTTGGATCGAGATAATGGTGTTAAGAAAGATATGCTAGTGTTTGAGAGAAACTATTAGATATTTTAAAATCCTAAACTAAATCCAGAACTTCATGCTTGATTGAGGAATATATAATTAACTCCCATAAATTGTTGATGATTTAATTTCCTAGTTTGGTTTCTTATTATCTTTGATTTGTGGTGCCATTGGTCAACCCGTGTTCGTATTTTATATTTGAAACCTTTTATCTTACTTTAATCCCCCCCAAACCTTGTACTTTTCATTAAAGTTATAGTTGTTACACTTTAGATTCCTCTATTTCTCAATTGCCTCACATATATTTATTTCTTGTGGATTTGACCCTGACTCTTGGTTGGGTAATTATACTTTGAAATTGTCAACCTCAAATTTTATATTGATTTTGGAGTGAAATTGAGTGTTATAAAAAATGGCACTGTTGCCAGCGAACAATTTGGCTTATTGAGTTAATTTGGAAACTAGAGAGTAGTTTCTTTGAATTGAACTTGTGAATATTTGTTTATAGTTTTTATCTATTTCTTTGTGTTAGATAGATTTTTATTTTTTATTTGGTTAAAATTGCATCTTTACCCAAAAGTGTGTTGCAAACTTTATTGTCCAAATCATTAAAGTGTAGACTCATGACATTACCTATATCGCAAGAAGCAAAGGTTGATGGAGTGCTTGATTCGGGCGAAAATGAGAACTAAGATTGGCCAATGGGATGAAATCAAGAATTTGAGTTATTTATGCATGTTTGTGAGTGCA
>JBDJHY010232983.1:0-10988 GCA_039654485.1 Withania somnifera
TTTAGTTCAAATATTCTATTATCATAGTTATTACCTTGTCTTAAAAACTGCCAAATGGCATATTCTTGTGATGTCACTTGGCTCCTTTTAATGTTTCGTCCTCTGCTTATATAATATATAGATAAGAAAACGCCCTATATAAACTAATAGTTTAAAAGTAGTTATAATTTAAAAATAAAGCTAAACACTTTCCTATCTATCAAGTATAATTTTATCTTGTATTTAATTTTAATTTCTTTATTCAAATACAAAAACTTATTTGTACATAATTACAAATTAAAAAGAATTCGATAATGACAGTTTCTTAAATGAACTTTAAAGAAAAAGTAAGACTATAAATTTATTCTGATAAAAAAAATAATTATTGTGTAATTTATGTACATTATGTTTAATTATACTATAAGTTACAATAATAAAAATTACCTCTTTAGGCTTTGATTTATCTTTATATTCTTTATTTCGTTTACTTGTACTAACCTCTTCAGAAGTTAAAACTTTATTTCAATTCAACCATTTAAATTCAAATTAATATCATATTAATTTGAACAAAAGATCAATTTATTACTCTTTTTCCCCTTGTGTTTCAAAAATATAATGTATATGTTTTTTGTAATCATATTTTAATCGAGATAAATATTTGAGATCAATAAGATTAATTTGAATATTCTTACAATAAACAATAATGCAATAAAAACACAGTATGTCATGCTTCCTTATCCTTATTTTTTTTTAAGATTTTTAAAATTAAATAAATTTTTAAAATAATTATTCATATACTAAGTTTGATATCATCAAAGTTCTAAAATCTAAATTGAATACTTAATTATCATATTATTCGTCAGTGCGAATGTACTCACCGCATCCTCACACCCCCCCCCCTATATACACACACACTTGCTCATTCTCATAACCAAATCTATATGAATAAAAACAGAATCATATAATTAATAAAAATAACCAAATATATATGAATAAATACAAAGAATCATATAGTTAATGAAAAAAAATATTTCATATTTTTATTTATTATCTTGTCAATATTTAAGATTATTAAATTGTTAGTATTGACTTTTATCGACTAAACACTTGACTTAATATAGTTATCAATGTTTTTTATAATAATATTTTTCTACAATTTTATATATTGCTCAATGATAGTATTTTGAATTAAAAAGAAAGGCACAAATATAACTTTATTTGTACTAAATTTGAGAATAAATTGTTTTTAATGAAAAAAAGTAAATTACTAAAATAATAGAGTCTAATATTGTAGGAAAAACTAATATATAACATTTAGTTGGTTTAGAGCTTTAAATATTAGAAAATAATTATGCGACTACTTTTTTATATTTTAAAAAATAATAAATAACTATATTATCTATTGTACAGTTTTTCAATGAGCGGTAAAAAGTTCAATCAATATTTTTAATGGTTACCTGATACATGTTGCGGGTGGTAGGTACCTGCGAATTTAGTCGAGGTATGCAAGAGCTATCCGGTGCAGTTATAAAAAAAAATGAATAAAATATAATAAAATTGTAACCATAGAGTAAGACCCTAATCAAAATACGCATAATTAGTTAACTTTATCTCAAAAGCTTAGGAATCACTGTGAAATAAGTATTCCTCGAATAATTTATTGTTATGTGTATATTTTTTTTCCATAAGTTCCATCTCTATATATTTTTTTTATTTCTTAATAAATTTTTAAGAGCAACGAAGAATTATTTTTTCATAAAGGCAGATATTTAAAGGAGCAGGGAGAGGGGGGGGGGGGGGGAGAACAACAAATAGCATCCAAAAAAAAGTATTTCCTCCAAAAAAAGAATTGATTTTTTTTACTTTTTTAAAAAAATTCTAAAAAAAAAAAACTTCATCAGAAAATATTGTTTAAGGGGGTTGTTCTTTCCTTTTAATATGTGGGTGGATCGTTTCCCAAACCTCAAATGTCAGGAGGTAAAGTGGAATTTACTCTTATTTTAATTTGTTTCGAATTAATATTTCTTTGTGTGTTTTATATGCATAAGCAATTTAATTTTTAACCTTTGTGTGTTTTATAAGGTAGTTTAAGATACCAATAATTTTAACCTTTTAATTTAAGTTTTTTTATTAAAATTAACCTTATCTTAAAACTGTGAAGTGACTTACAACCGAATTTAATTGCTGAAAAGTAAATGAACAACTAATTTAAGGAGAATAATATTTATTATGTTACAAAATTAATTTAATATTTTTCATCTAAATACATTTTTTTTACAGTTAGATCATGTTTATTTTTTTCTAGAATTGAAGAAAAAAAAAGCAATCTAAGTTAAACGAATTGAACCTATATATTTATCTATACGTTTTCTTTTAAAAACAGCAATACCTTTAAGTTCACATATCCTTTTCATATTTTGACATTGTCTCGTACTTCTTTTAAATTAGACTGTTATTAATCTCAATAAAATATAAATTAAGAGAAGAATAACATAAAGATAAACTAAAAAAAAATATGAAATATCAATTTATTTAGCATGTATGCTATTATTAATGCTGACTTTAGACATGAGAATTGTCATAAATTTTAACAAATATGAAAATAATTAAGAAGATAGAGATATAAAATTACTATGAAAAACAAAAAGTAATGATAATATATATTATTCCTTAAATCGAATTATTGAAAAGAAGCTACAAATTGATGGACCTTGAATATCAACAGACAAAGCTGAAAATGAAAATATCATATCTTCCTGCATATAAAAAAATATTAAATAAAAAATAATTTTAAAATAAAGGGAAAACAAAAAAAAAATCGGTAACTAAATTCATGAACAAAGCTAATGATATAAAAGTATGTATAAAAGAGCTAAGAAGATAAACTCCATTCCCATTAAATAACCAATTAATTTCAAATATGATATGTTAAAAGAGGATTAATTCTTCTTCTTCTTCTTAATCTTTACCTTTTCAAAATATAACACATATTTATCTTATAATCTATATATTAGAATTGAGATAAATATTTAAGATTCAGTGAAATAATAATGATAATAATAATAACAATAAATACGCAAATAATTTAGAATTACAAATTATTATCTCTTTAGAAAGAGAAAAATTATTAGTTTAGAAAAGTTCAAGAAGATATAAATTTTATTTTAAACTAATAGTTTTTTTTTTCTATTTGAATAACTTTCAACTCATGTTGATAATTTTCAATACAGAGCACCATTTTAAAGGATAATAATTTTTTAATTTAACTTATTATTTATTTATTTATTTATTATTTATTTATTATTATTATATTATGACATCTTAAAGGAATACGTTTATAAAATTGTAAGAGTTCATTTAGAATTTTTTAAAATAGAATTTTATTTTTAAGCTAACGACTTTTTTCTCTTTTTAAGAAGATAATTATTTTTGTTTCAAATTATTTATTATTATTATTATTTAAATATATTTTATAACATCTGAAAGGGATATGCGATGAAATAGTTAGAGCTCGTTTAAAAGTTTTTTGCTATTTGTAAACTATTGACTTTCTTTAAAAAAATTTAAAGTTAAATTATTTAAATATATTTTATAATATCTAAAATAAATAAGTTTATGTAATAGTAAGAGTTCATTTAGAACTCTTCTACAATAAGATTCTATTTTTAAATCAATGATTTTTTTTCATATACAGTAAGATAATAATTTAAAACTAATAATAATAAGTTGTTAAATTATTATTATTATTATTAGGGAAGTAATAATACTATATTACTATTAACAATTATATTATATTATACTATATTAATAACTTTTTCTAATTATTATTATCACTATTGTTGTTATTGTTATTATCCTTATCTTCTTTTGCTTATTGCAAAAATTCACTATTTTTTTTATAAATCTTATATAATTCAGCATTGATTATTATTATCATTATTACTACTAGTTATTATTATATTATTATTACTATTATTTAATTCGATTATATTTAAATACATCTGGATAAATTTACTTTTATTTTAAATTCTATAAGCTTTTAACTTTAAGCTAATAATAACTTCTTTTTATTAGCTTATTAATATAAATCTAAATATTTCAAATCTTTCAATTTCACGATTTTATTACAATATTATCATCTTTGTCTTGAAACTGTCAAGTGGCTAATTATTATGTAACCATTTGACTTCTTGTGGTGCTTCGTCCTCTATTTTATATAACATATAGAACATAGATTTTCGTCCTCTATTTTGTATAATATATAGAACATAGATTTTGACATTATCTTGTACTTCTTTTAAATTGGATTGTATTTTATCTTAATAAAATATAAAATTAAGAGAAAAATAACATAAAAATAAATTAAAAAATATGATTATCAATTTATTTAGCATATATGCTATACTAATGCCGAATTTAGATACAAAAATTGTCATAAACTTTAACAAATATGAAAATAATTAAAAGGAAAAATGATAGAGATACAAAATTATTGTGAAAAACAAAAAGTCATAATAACGACATTATTTCTTGAATCGAATCATCGGAAAGAAGCTGCAAAATGATGGACTTGAATATTAACAGAGAAAGATAAAAATAAAAATATCATATCTTCCTGGATAAAAAAATTAAATGAAAAGAAATTTAAAAAAAAAAAATGAACAACAAAAACAATGCAGTAACTAGATTTATGGGTAAAACTAATGATATAAGAGAGACTAATAAGATAAACTGCATTCCCATTAAACAATCATTTAATTTCAAATATGACATGTCAGAAAAAGGTTAGTTTATTCTTCTTTATCTTTACCTTTCAAAAAAAAAATACCTCATATTTATCTTATAATTTATATATTAGAATTGTGATGAACATTTAAGATTTAATGAATAATAATGACAATAATAATAATAATAATAAATAAATAGATAATTTAGAAATAAAAATTATTATCCCTTTAGAAAGAGAAAAAATATTAGTTTTAAAAATTCAAGAAGATATTAATTTTATTTTTAAACTAATATATTTTTTCTATTTTTTAAAGGATAATAATATTTTAATTCAATTTATTTTATTATTATTATTATTATTTTGTAACATCTTCAAGGGATAAGTTTATAAAATTTTAAGAGTTCATTTCGAATTCTTCTGCAATAGGATTAGGATTTTATTTTTAAAGTAACTATCTTTTCTCTTTTTAAGAGGATAATTGTTTTTTAATTCAAATTATTTATTATTATTTAAATATATTTAATAACATCTGAAAAGGATATGAAATGAAATAGTCCAGAGTTCATTTAAAAAATTTCTGCTATTTTTAAACTATTAATTATTTTAATATTTTAAAAGGATAATAATTTTTTTAATAATTTTTTTATTATTAATTAAATATATTTTTTAACATTTAAAATGGATAAGTTTATGAGATCGTAAGAGCTCATTTAGAACTCTCTTCTACAATAAAACTTTATTTTCAAATCAATGAACTTCTTTTTATCTACAGTAGGTTAATGATTTAAAATTAATAAAATAATAATACGTTTTTAAAATTATTATTATCAAGTAAGTACTAATACTACTATTACTATTAACAATTGTTCTTCTTTTGCACATTACAAAAATTCATTATATTTTATAAATCTTATATAATTCACCGTTATTATTATTGCCAAGTCGCATATTCTTATGCTTTCACTTGGCTTTTTTTAATTAATCTTATATAATTCACAATTAGTATTATTAACTACTACTATAATATATGTATGTACTAATACTACTAATATTGTTTATTGTTTGTTTGTTTATTTATTTAGTATTATTTTTAATTTAATATTTAAATTAATATATTTTATAATAATTTAAAAGAAATAAGTTTACGAAAATACTATTTTGGACATTTTTTACAATTTTATCCCTAATATATTACATTAAGGATCACAACTTTTAAAATTAAAAAAAATAAAATTGTTAAATTTTCAAAGTGATTAAATGTAAATAACAACTACTTACGTAATGTTTGTTCTCTCTTTTTTTTTTTTTTGACTTATGTTTAATAATTTCAATTCTCCAATTTTTTTTTTTGGTTTCTACTCCCATAATCATTGTTTAATTATTAAAATACAAAGGTAACTCCCTCCGTCCCATATTAATTGAATCGTCAATGATTTTTTTTTTATTGTTTAAAATAACTTAAATGTTAATTCAATAGAAATGTTGAAAATATTTTTCATTTTTGCCCTTTCTTTATATTTTTTATTAATTCATGTCCATTTTCAAGGCTAATTTTAAAATAATTAAGAGGGATAAAATGAAAAGTTGTATCCAAATTATGTCCTAGTTACTTTTCCTTAATGGTGTGTGTTACCTCAACAATTCATTCAACATGGGACAGAGACAATAAATTGGTAAAAATACACCTTCAGTCATTAGGTTCTTGAGGGGCTTGTCAACTCCAAAGAGGTCAAATATTTTGGAGTGCAGTAGGAGAGAGTAGTCTTATGGAAACTCAAATAAAATTTGTGTACACTCTAGCTTCCTCAAATCATGTTTGTGAAATTTCACTAGATTTATCGTTATTGTAATAATAGGACTTACTACGGAGTAATAAAATTCTCGGATGTTCATGTTAACTAACATACTCGCTGGAATTCACTACAAAAAACATCAGCATACCTGCGTAATGTCATAAGTGGGTTTTGGGAAGGATTTGATGTGGAGCAGAGAGGCGGTTTTTGATCAATCCTCGAGTAAAAGAAAGAGGAAAATGACAATCCTTCATATTATCATGTCAAAAAGAGATATGCTCAAACCAAAGAGGAACATATTTCAGACTAAAGATAAACCTCTTTTCAGTGGAAAGCAACATTATTCAAGAATCAAGGTAGATATTATTTTTCCAGTGTATTACTAAGTTTTCATATCAAATACAACAGTGAAAAGAGTTTTAACCTCAACATTAGAAATCATATTTCAGTTTCGATGATGACAGGTCATGCCTCCATCAACAGTATATTCCCTACAATATTCTTTACTCACCGGACAGAGCAGAGAAGACGTAAGATTATGTTCTCCAGAACAAATCCAAGACAGTTCCTTAGAATTGACAAAGGAAGCAAGATATCATCTTACAACTCTGAGACCTACAATACCAAGAAAACAAGAGTCACGTATGAGCTGGCATTCCTTGAGAAACACAAACACATTTTAGTAGCAGCCAACAAACAGTTAACTAGTTCTAGGACAAAACCAGTCAAGAATTAGTTTTACATTCAAATTTAGTTTAAGGAATATCTATTAAGCTCGTATGCTTTGGAATGTTGCAGGTTGTCCAGTGGACTATTGGAGGTACATACAAGTAGGTCTAGACACCACACCATATTAAACAAATCAAGGAAAAGGTCCCAATTATCTGCATTAGTTACTTTAATTAGTTAATATATTCTAAACTAGTAACGGTGGTAAGATCATTCAGATGTGAAAGAGAGTTACAATTCAAGTTGCCCCATGAATGTTCATCTCCGATTCTTTCCGTCTTAATTGCATTATGCTTGAAACAGGATACTCTTGAAAGATTTAACAACCTATACATACAGATGATCCTAATTGGGAACTTCAGACAGATTCTTACACATACATGCAACTAGAAACAAAGCAATCCTAAAATGCACCTTTGTTTGTATTTCTCAACACGCACTAGGAAAATGCATACTTTGTAATTCACCATCGCGGATAATATTGGATAAAGCGTAGCATGTATATCCCCCAAAGCAGTATTACAAATACATCGGTGCAGGTTCAAAAAGGAGCTTATCACGGCTATTTTTGGTGCAGCTCTATACCACATATGGCAGAATAGAAATTGGAGCATTTTCAGAACGGAGTGTGTAACTACTGATTTTGTTTTACAGCATATTATAAACACAGTTATAGAGAGGACTCAGAAGCTTCATGTATCTATACAGGCTAGTATATGCATAGGCTTTTCATAGAGGAAATTTGTAATTAGATCTCCGGACCTGATCTCTCCTAGCACTCTTCCTAGAAGATGGTCAGGACATTAGGGGCTCTTTAAGTGTATGCTTTTCTGATTGGTTGCTATGGTAATATTTTATGGTTTATCACCCAACAAACTATTGGATAAAGCTTTCCAGTAGTGCAGCATATCTATGCTAAAGAGCAGACAAACCTCAGAACAAACCTATGCAGAATATTCCAGCAAAAAAGGACTAATCATAGATGACTTTTGACAAAAGCTGTTTGCATATTTAGACAACTGGAATATCTACCTTCCCATTGCATTAAAGATCACCAAAATAGCAACAGCATAATGAAAATACAATTTCCAAACAATGGAACACATAAACATCACAATGAGTTCTAAATCATTCACACAAGTCATACATGATACATGGAACACTCATTCTTTTAACAAGAAACACCTAATATTAACAGCAAAAGCTGAAGATAATTGAGAAATATGAATACTGATCGAGAATTACCAAATTTACAGTAGCGAATAACGCAAATGCAGAATCCAACATTTCATCAGAATCCTTAATGCTTCTAGTTCATCGATCCCCTGCTCATCGCCAAGCGCTTTCTTAACAATATGAATTAATTAGACTAACTGCTATTAACATGCTCCACCATCAATATTCAAATGTTCCTTTACAATCTACTATCAGCCTTTAACAATTGTCTTCTCTTGATTTGCAAGAACGCCAGTACACACACCTGCAAGACTCCAGCAACACCCAGAAACACTAATCCCAGTTTCTTCCCCCAATTTGGCTTCTTTTTCTTTTTAGGCGGAGGCGAATTCCCGTGAGTTTCATGGTGGTTTTTATCGTGGTTAGTGTGTTTATTCTCCGAGGTACTCGTTGTTTTGGGAGCAGAATACACAGATTTTGTAGGTGGTGGAGGATGGTGACGATGCTGGAGTGGCGGATGAGACCGAGGTGAAGGCAGCGGAGGAACTGATTGAGATCCCGGCCTCACATTTTGCTGAGATTGTACCGTAAGAAAAAGGAAGCAAAAGCAGATACCCAAAATTAAGATCAACAATGGGGGATCCATACACCAGCAAATCGATCACTAAACCTCAATTTTGAGCTAATTAGGTAGGGTGTCAACTATATAAATCTTCAGTATCCATTTGAACCCCTTTAATCCAAATTGAATCTTCAATTAGAGAAAATTAAGCTTCTCCAAAGCCTCCTGGCATCTGGATCTTTCTCAAATTAAGCAAAATCTTCACCAAAAAGTTGGAGATTTTAACAATTGGGCATCTGTTTCTTTCTCAAATTCTTCTCCAAAAAGCCGGATCTTTAACAATTGGGCATCAGGGTGTTTCTCAGATCAACAAAAGTTGGGAGGTTTAACAATTGGATAGAGTATAAAATTTGGAATGAAGGGGACCCACCGAATTTGTCTGTGTTCTTGAGGAATCAACAACATGGGGATCCCAAAATGTTGATTTCTTGCAGATGATGATGAATATGGCCACAAGAAAGTAAATGGGCCTCAGGGTCCCCGGTGAAGGAAGGAATATACATACAGGGAAACGGGTCGGGTCGGGTCGGGCGGTCATAAATTGCCCCGTATTTCTCTAGAAATATAGGAATGAAAGAAGAAGGTAGCAGCAGAGAGAGAGAGAGAGAGAGAGAGAGAGAGAGAGAGAGAAATGGAAGGCGTAAGCGGGTCAACCAGTGGGTCTAATTGGGAAATTAATTAATTGCAGCAACAAAATAAAGAAATTGTTGGAATTTTGGTAAGTTTAGGTGGGAGGGGCCCCGTAGTGTCTCGCTCCAGGACCTTGCCGCTGTTGACGGGGTTCCCCCCTGGCGTCTTTAGTTTTTCGAGGCTGACTTGGCAAGGGTTGGCATTATTTACCCTGCCCTTGGTGGCGCCGGGGTTCCGTACGAGGAGATCTCGTCGGAGAGGGACTCAGGTAGTCTTAGATGTTTTTTTGTGCTGAGTTGCTGGTTTTTATATGCAATGTTGCTTTAACTGGGCTTCTTTCTTTTTCAGTGGTTCGTCTTTCCCTTGTTACCCCTCCAAAGGTGAGTGCCGGGCCTTCAACCGATGTGACCCCGACGATGGCCCCCCCGATAGTTTCGGCGGAGACTTGTACTTCCCGCTGGGCTAGGCGGGCTTCTTTGGCTAAGCATTTTGGAAAAAGCCGAAATGAGAGCTTGATCCCGGTACCCCCGATAAAGAGGCCGAGGTTAGCCGAGGTGGTATCTCCTGTCGGGCGCGCCTTTCTTCGACTCAACGAGGTGAGTTTTGTAGTTGTACCTGCATATCAACTAACTTTTTTGGGTTTTTTTTCTGACTAGCTGTTGCTTCTATTGTAGGCTGTTGAGGGAGCCGCCGAGGAACGCCGTGAGCTGGAGGCACGCCTCCGGGCTTGCAAGGAGGCCGGGCGGGATAAGCTCAGGGATGCTAAGGAGAGTATTCGGGCCGCTGAAGAGAAGGTCCGGGCTGCTGAAGAGAGGGCCCGGACTGCGGAGGGAAGGCAACGGTCCTTAGAGTCAGAGTTGCAATATTTGAAGAGGAACTTCGTGGAAAGGTAGGGGGAGTTCGTGGAGGCTGCCTTCGGCAAACTTATCAGGACATTCGCTTTCACGGAGTATGTTGCTACCATGAATGACACTATGGTGGCAGAAACTCGGGAGAAAGCTCTGGATGATGTAGCCCTGGCGTAACCTGAGGTGGCGGTTCAGTCTCCGTAATTCGGCTATGACGCCGGGGTGGGGTCCCAGTTAGCTGATGACTTCTGTTGGAGCGCGTAAGCACACTAGAAGGGGGGTTGAATAGTGTGTGAACTTTTTCGACTCTTTTTGCGAAATTTAGAAAGGCTATGAAAAATGCTGAAAGTGAATGACACAAGGTATTTATAGTGGTTCGTCCTTGCCTACCTCCACTACCTAAGTTTACAAACTTAGTCATTTTCACTAATAATAACTCACAACAAAAGCACTTTCAAGCAAAGTGAGAACTATTACAACTT
>JBDJHY010232993.1:0-10988 GCA_039654485.1 Withania somnifera
AAACCTTTGAGACCAACAAATAATGGCCTTCAAAACTATGAAGAGATGTGGTCAAACATTGGAGGTCAGGGGTATCGCTACCTACACAATAGACCTCTGCCTCATACGTACTAGAAGAAGGAGAAGCAAAAGAAGACATACTTACTAATACTGAATAATTAGTAAGGTATGAACAAATAGAGAAAGACTCTCGGAACAATGGAAGCAAGAAGATGAACAAAAGTAAGAAAAGATGCAAAGAATGAGAAGGAGACATATATGAAACGATGACTTAGAATCTCGAAGGTCAGTAAATAGGGAAAAGAGATAATTAATGAGGGGGAAAATGAAACGGAGGTATAGTAAATACCACGTATTTGCCAGGCAAAAAGTACAAGAAATAAAGCGTCCATTAGAGGGATTATGACACGTGTGCATCCATCAAGGGATTGAGACGTGTGGAAATTAAAAGAGGGGGAAAATAAAGCGATGGAAATAAAGAGGCGGGAAAACCAGATGACGTGTAAAACTTCCCGCCCATGCCATTTCCTCAAAAGACACCCGAAGTAACACGCTTACTTCAGCTCAAATAGGGTTTGTAAAGGCAAGGACAAAAATTCCTTGCTTAAAAGCAAGGGTCATAACAACCTCGGATGATACCTCTTCGGTCCAGACACCTCAGCCACAAAATGGCTGATAGACAGCAGGTGAACAGTTTACCTCGGCATATGTTATCTCAGCGAGCCTGTAATTTTAATAACGACCTCGGCAAGACAGTTGAGGTGAATCATTAAACACAGTCAAAGCACCTTGATTTTATAAATGATCTAGGGGAAAGACCTCAAAGAAACCCAATTCATCCCTACTCTACGATTTAAGCCGAATTGCGTAAACACACACTTTGACTCCCGGAGGACTATTGTAGAATAACGGTAGTAGTAAAGGATTAATAGTAATTAATAATTACTATTAATAACATAATAAATGTAGAGTAACGGTAAAATAATTACCATTAATGTGGTGACAACCGTTGAGGGAATTATTCCCCACTAATGAGGCAACGACAGTTACAAAGAAAGTGGCAATAACCACTGCGGAGGTTACTCCCTATTTACAGTGCCCTCTAATATGACTGTTACAAGAACCAGCTATAAAAGTTCAAACAGTGAAAAGGCAAAGGTACGCTCGATATACTACTCTAAAATATTATTGGTATTCTCTTCTAAATACTATTTGTTAACTTAAATATCGGAGAACTACCTCGGGGACCACCCTGTGCTATGTTTTACAGGTACTTATCTAAGAATCATTGTTGTTGCTCGAAATTGTAAGGTAAATTTCATAGTAGAATTATTGGTGATCTTTTGGAATTCATCACGTACAAATAACAAAAGTTCTTCGCTCATGTGTGACATCTCTTATCAATTTGAATTGTGAAGTTCAAACTAAAATCATATGTTATTAGGCTATAGATTCATATTTTTTTTTTTATGTGTAAATTTGAATTATATTTTGGACCTAAAATATATCAAATATTGTTTTAAAAAAATCACTAAAAAAAGTGTTGAACGTAGCAAGAGGTTTATTCAATAAAAGTATCTTTCAAAGAATAATAACAAGACCCCACATAAATTTATAGGTAAGAAATTATTAAAATATAATAAATAATAAATGGAAACTCATAATTTTAAAAATATAATAGGTTCGACGTTAAGAAATTTAAAAGATTGAACACATAGAATTTAAATTTTGAATCGGTCTGACGGAGAAAAATAGAGGGCATGCAAGCATTACTCTTACTTCACCAAAGTAGAAAAATACCTTATGAAGGTAGGAAAAATACTTTCAAAAGACCTTTAACTCAAATAACACATATATTATAGAATATATCGGAAAAAAACATACGAATCAAAGTGGATTTAATTTAGATACACGAAATCTTCCTTATGCAATTTCTGGTAGAAGTATTACCAAATAGGATGTGGTCAATATTATTATTTTTTAATTAGACCCTGTGAGTCAAGTCGTTTTCTTTTTTTATTCAATTCAGCCAAAGGATAACTCCACTCTTATCTTATAGGAAAACAATTATTTGTATTCCATTATGAATCCTGAATTCTTCAAAAACGTAGCTAATGGTGACTTGACTTAGTCAGTAAATATAGGAGGATACGGCTGAGATTGCAGCTAGCAAATCCAAAAGTGATAGGAAGGTGTTGCATCACTGAATCTTGGTTTAGTATTTTTTTTCCCTTAATAAATAATTGATTAGACTCTTTCAAATTCCAGATGCCCAATACATAATGTCCTAATTATGGTATAAACAATCCCAAAATTACAAATCTCAAAATTAAGAATCCTACCAAATATAGAATAAGGTAGTATTCTAAATGGAATTTTGGGGTTATAATCCTTTTATCCCTGAAACCAAAAGACTCCTAAGTGATTCTAGTTAAGTATATATAATCTTGAATGAAATGGTTAATCACTCAATTTAGGACCTAAAAAGCTGGACCAAATGAATGATGATGAACACCTCTAAATGAAACATGTAGGTCCATTTTGTTTATTATGTGTAGCACCACAAAGGTGTCAAGAGGATCCCTTCAGTCAACCCCACGCTTAACAGTATACATAGACTCAATAACACTAACTACAGCGATTGTTAGACAGGCAGACATACCCTAATTATGAATCATGACAATTAAATCTCACTCATATCAGACACAAACATGTTGGCTGTCAAATGTATCATTAAACAAAATTAGTTGTTGACAGGATATTGCTATCGGCTATTATATTGCACCCATTGAGAATGATGTACCCCCCAACCCCACCACAAACAAAAAAAAAAAATCTTTTGATATTTGAATTAGATACTTATTTGAACACATACACCACTCAATATCTGTACCAATTAGATACTTGTCGTTGATATGATGCAGTGTGTGCTGTATTAATTATCATTATTATGTAACCATATAGACCATCAGGTTCTACACTTATTCCACTTAATTTCTCACAAATAAAACTAAATCATGACTTGACAAACCTCTTTCTCTTTTTTTTTTTTCAGTAATCATTTGGTATCCGAAGCAAGCTCACTGGCTAGACTAAAGCGGATTCAGGCAAGGACACTAAAGCCTAACTACAAAGGGTTGTTCATCATTGAGATTCGAAGCAAGACGTTTAGTTAAGGATGAATAGTTCGGTAAGAAATATAGGACTTGTCAAGACAAATCAAAACGTGAATCTTTTGATACTTCTAATAAGTACCTCAATAGATATAGGGGTAGTTTGGTATGCCGGACAAGTATAGATAGTTTTGGGATAAAAAATGAATAATATTTCATTCATGGTTTAGTTACTAACCTGGGATAAGTTATATCATAATTAGTAACGGGATTAGTTATCCCTGCCTAAGGGTGAAATGATAGCATCGAAATTAGTTATTCCATAATAAAATAATAAAAATGACAAAGATACTCCTAAGTCACTCAAATTCTTTTTTCTACTAAAGGTGGAGAAAAATTTTATAAACAAATTTCTTAGAAATTATATAATGCATGTTATTTTTAATATATCAAGCTTAACAAGCAATAAAAATAGTCCTAGAATAACTAATCCCAATATAACGTATCTTTGGACCAAACAACCCAATACTGCATAGGTAAATTTCTCACTAGAAGGATGACACCGAGGACCAATGACAAATGGGCTAATCTGTGATCTCTTTATCAACGAAAGAGATGAGGATCTGAAGTATGTAACCTTGAGGCGTCAGAGAAATTAGATAGCATTTTGTCGTGGGAGAAAGGCAAATGCCTGTGTGCCCCAAGTGAATGAAGGAGCTGCAGGACATGTGCTATTTTGGTGCAATCTCTATCTTCATCTGCAGCAAACAGGTAAATGGGACCATACATAAAGAAATTAGTATTTGTGACAAAAGGAATACATGGTTGCTTGGACCAAAAAACCATTTAATTTGATCTATTAATCTAACTTCCAACACCTGTGTCACTACTGC
Source organism: Withania somnifera (assembly GCA_039654485.1). Classification (NCBI taxonomy): domain Eukaryota; kingdom Viridiplantae; phylum Streptophyta; class Magnoliopsida; order Solanales; family Solanaceae; genus Withania; species Withania somnifera. The sequence goes on from JBDJHY010232993.1 coordinate 4,007, forward strand.
TCTAGCATAAAGAGCCATCACATGCTGTGCATCTGCATATTTTGCTGCAATTAAATAACAATAACTATGCCTTGGTTCCAAACTTCCGTGGGAGCTTTGCTAACATTGCCGGTTCCCAAGCCTGGTCAGCATAAAACTTGCCAATTCATCATGAATACAGAGTTGTTGCTACTCATCTCTATATATTTCACGTTTCTCTTCAACCCTATTAGGAAATAAACATATGTACTAAAAAACCTGGTGAGCGCAATTTGAAAATAATTGCATTATCAGAAGAAAAAGTTGAATTCCATGATACATTGAAGCCACTAAAGTTAAGCATAGAGACGATAGATGCATTCAAAGCATATCATCAAGATTTCGTATCCTACACTACAAACCAAAACTATCGGACTTGGAAAAGCACCATTGGATGAGTTGTGGAACCCCAACTTATAGCGGATATAAAACGGCAGTGCCTCAACCAGGTTCAGTTAGTTGCGCTCTATGCATTTTACAGTCAATACACCATCCATTGCTGCTTCAACATGGACCGTATTACCATCTTCCGTGATCATCCCGTTGATTTGGGTTCTAGGTCTCTATAAACAAAGGAGAAACCAAACTTATTAGCTAGAGGTGATATCTAACTGGAAAACAGAAACGGGTAAATCTCCATACCCAATCTTCAGGATCCCCATTTAAATTCAAAAGTTTGTGATTCTCGTCTTTAGTCTTGCTATTCTTGCTTACTGGTAGCAACGAGGCTGCCGCTAGTGCGGTCAGGCAGTTCTGCAAGAACAGCTCATGCTTCAGCTCTTCTTCACCCTTCTCTTTTGAGTACTAATAAAAGGAGGATAAAACCATATCAAAGAATTTCTTCGAAGGAATGCAAAACTGAATGCCTAAAGACGAAGCAGTTGCTCGTTAGCTAGATCAACGCCACCTCCGGATGGAAAGGACAAGGAGCTGTCGGATGTCAATCTCTTTTTAAGAACTCAACTAGATTAACAGTGTACCTGTAGCAAAACAGTATGGAACAATTAAGTTAGTCATTTGCGAAAAATATGCAAGACAGAACCTCAAGCCAAAAAATCGGAATCACCATGCCACAACAACATCAACAGTGTAATGTTTACGTGATGCAACAATTAGAAAGCTCTGAGCAATAACAACTAAGAAAGCACATTGCTTTATAAACCTGCAGAATTCAATCAACCAGTGTTAAGTTCAGGCTGAGCTGAAAAAACTTAATATTCATTCTGATCTTTTGTAGTATCAGATTTAATGAAAACGAGAGTAAGAAAATAGTACAGCAAGGGGAAAAAAGTGCTAGTTCAAAATGCTATTTTCTTTAATGTACAAAAAAATTAAAACAAACAAAATAAAATAGAAAAAGCAATCCTTATTATGCTCAACCAAACAACCCAATCCAATGGCAAAAGTAATCCTTCAGGTTGAGGACTGAAAGAAAAGAAAAAAGAAGCAAAGGGAAAGCAAGGGAAGTGGGAAATCATCACATTAATTCAGTTGTCAATCTAGTACAACTGAAAAAAAGCTGTATTCCCAACATCATCAATAATATCACTTGCACAGTCGCATTCACCAGAAGAAAAATTAAATTTGAACATCAGCCCTAACTCCCATACATAAAAAAAAAATAAAAAAATATACCAATGCATTATATTACCTTCATGTGCCATTTTTATGATACGTCCTCACGAAGACTAAAGAGAATATCATATGCGATGAGAATATCAAATCACCACAACCATAAGTATGCCCCGAGGAACTGCCATAAGGATCATGTAAACACCAAAGCAAAACAATGTTATAACCAAAGACCCAAAATGATATATGTGTAAACTCGATGTAACTCACAATTTAAGAGTAGAACTTCTAAAACACTATAAGGCCGAGAAAGTGTGGCAAATTTGGAACCCTGCTAATTGCAGAAGAGAATGTAAGGTGATGTACAGCGCATAAACACCATTAACCAAAATGCAAACAAACAAATCATCATTTGGAGAAGTTTTCCACCTCACGGCAGTGATAATTTGGACCAGGAAGCTTTGTAGAATAGAATGTTATCATACGAAGAAACTAACAAGCCTGTATCAAACAATTATTTAGCAAATTAAAAGATAGAATAGATCAGTCAAGTTTCTCTCCAGATGTTGTGGCAAAGAACAAACATCGTTGTTGTCTAGGAAGAGAATAGAAAGTAATCTTTGCCCAAGTTAAACCATGTATAATGATGATGAAAAGGAAATAATCTAACTGAAAATTGACTTGTGAATCAAAAAGAAGGTGAAAGATAAGAAAAGAGGGCACTTAAAACTAAGAAATGACAGGACCCTGCATCATATCAGAACTATATAGGCTTTTTTAAGTCTTGAAAATAAAAGGATGGAATGTCCACTGCAGCAAAAGGTGATTAACAATTCGATCAGGAACATATAAAATAAATTCACTTCATTGGCAATAAATAAACTATAAATGCAAAGACCAGCTAATAGCTAGTTGAGGGTTACGGATAGAACCACACTATAATCTTTAGACTCTAATGTCCAGGTTTTCCCTATTTTTGAAACCTAAAGTTAACTCGAACTCACGGCTTGCCTTGGGCATATTCAAGTATGCTTGTGATTATGAACGCCTAGACGGTCTTTGTTTACCTACAAATTATAATGAATGAGAGAAATAGAATGCACCAACTTTCAAAGCAAAAATTTGCAATTAACAAAGGAGGGAACGAAGATACTAAGAATTAGTTGATGATGAAAAGATTTATATGAGAACCAACTCACCAAGACAAAAGATAGAAAAATGGTGGTGCATACAGTTTCACTTATGTAAGCTTTGTCTGCCCCAAGCTCCTGGAGATTTGCAAGGAAAGCAAATATAGGAATACACATCTTCCAAAATAGTGGAGAGATATAGATAAACAAACAACCAATAAAAACCAACCGGAAGAAGAAAGAAGCCAACATCCTGAAGAGTTGGTCCAGGTTGATGTAAGTAATGAACCCCACGAGCAGCAAGTCCGTGGATGCACTGAAGAAAGTACATTGATAAATTCCATAACTCATGTATCTAAATTCACTAGGATCAGCAGTAAAAGCTCAAATTTAATCCTTCTTTTTCCTTGCGATGAGTGACACCTAAACAGACCTGCCCTAGGCCATAATGACTTGAGACGCAACATAACGATACATCATACAGTAGCCAACACCACTACTCACTTGGAGTAAAAAGTGTACATAATACTTGGCTACTTATGCAAGCCAACACTAGATAAGCTTTACTTTTTCAGCAGAGAAAATTGTAGTCAGTCTTAATTTTCTAGGCTAATCAACACATCACAAAAGTAAATACACCATTATAGATGGATACTTTTACTCAGATGTTAACAAATTTTCATCTAAACGAAACGAACATACAGCCAATTAACAAATTTTGAGTATGAAAAAAAGGGTTATACCTGGAATATTACACCACCAAGAATCTATTCCCAATTTTCTGCAAGAAGATTGATCTCTATTGTTGTCTCTGTACAAATTCTCTTCTACAACAGCTCTGCATAACAACAACCATCATCCCAATTAAATACGCAAAACCCAAAAGAACACAAATGTAAAATGACATTTTCTTTTACGTATGTAAAGCCACCACTTACCTTTATTATGATAAACCAACTTTAAATATCAACATCTGTTTCTCCTAAAAATACTTGAAGGAAAATCAGTCTAGCAGGAAATGTTTTCTCTCGCTGGTTGTGTTTGATTTTTGTCATGCACTGAGTTGAAGACAGTTCACAAAAAAAAATCCCTGGGCTTACAAATAAACACTACTTTTCAGAAAAGACGACGATAATCACAACACCAGGAATGAGAGATTCCTTAAATTAACTGGGTTTTTGTGGTGTCCTAGGAGAGGGATTGAGCTTTGGTATATAAAAACGCAATGCACACATCGCGCTTCCTACTATGTTAAGGGGAGTATTAAAATACAACTTCCATAGAATGCTGATATCAAATTCCGCCGTACAAATATCCAATCCGCCTTTCACACTTGATAGTTACTCCTCAGTTATTTAAATATTGTTATTTTATTTTTAACATGAAATAAAAATATTATTATTATTTTATAATAATTAATTTTAAGATAAGTTATTTTATAATTTTATTTCAATTAAATATAAATAAAATTATTTTAAAATTAGTCATTCCTTATCTCTCGTACTAAAAACCTTTTAAAGACATAATGACAAATCTTATTTTTTTACAAAATAAAATTAAAAAACTTACATAATTAATCAAACTTCATTATTATATTTATATTATAATTCATTAATTTTTAAAGATGATAGAATATATCACTTTTTTAACTTGCGTATATATTGTGATTATATAATGTATCATCTGCTCAATCATATATCTGAACGACTTAATATATAATGTATCTGTTTGATTAATTATATAATTCTTTATTTCACGCATTTAGAAGATTTCTTCAGTTTATATATCGTGACCCTTCGTATATATCACGAATAAAAATAAAGTAGTGTAAAATATAATTCAGAAATTAGTGATATGAAAAAATTGACTCTTATAATTATGTATTTTATGTAATTTACCCTAAAAGAAATAATATTTTTTGGATTTCTTATGTACAAAATAGAGATATCTTATAAATAAAAAGTAAAAATATCTTGTCAAAAGATATAAAAATAAAAAAATATAATATAATTTAGAAATTATTTTTCTCAAAATATAGTAAAAGTTTATGTACACTTGTAAGACCATTGAAATACTTTCAATAATTCTTTTTAATAGCTATACGGTATCATGTCAGTGAGTATCGAATAATATTAAACAATAGGAGTAAAATATTGTACTCTTTCCGTTTTACTTAATTTAGTATTTATATTAAACATAAATAATTTAACTTATAATATTAAAAAATTATAGAGTTAAATTTTGAGTTATAGATAGTTTTCTCCCCCTCTTATGTGGTAGGTTCGTGAAAAAAAATATTCTAAAATAATTATTATTTCAGATAATTAAAAAATAATTATCACTTTTTTTAATTTTATATTTAATAATAAATATAAAAAGATATGAATATGATATACAGAGAAAAAATATTAACAAGATATAAATAATAAATAAAATTAATTTAATTAAATTATATTTTGATTAATATTTTTTTAATAAAAATAAAAAATACAAACCTGATAAGTATTGTGATACGATGAGAATACTATTAATAAAATTAATTTAATAAAATATATTTTTATTAAATCAATAGTATAATAAGTAAAATAAATGGAGTACGTAAGAAGGAAGTATAGGGTCCCTTCCCAGCTCGATATCCCAGACTCAAATAGTCTTTTAAAACAAATCCCAACGGAATTTTCTTGCACAATTTTGAAATGAAAAACAAAAATGTTTGGAGAGATCTACACATAACACAATCCAGTATAAAGTGTATGTTTGAATACGATACAACTCATTTATCCAGAAAACTGAGCACAAATTGGTCTACATGGGAATATTATTATCTTTTAATTGAGAAAATATTATTAAAAATATTAATTATGTTGTAAAGGGAGAATATTGTCATGTATTGTCATTGTTGTAAAGAAAAAATATTGTTATGTGTTGTCACATGTCCACCAACATGGATTAATTGCTAATGTAGTTATGTGTCAATTTATTATCTATAAATAGGCCACTTTGTTTATTTAGTAAGAGCGTACAAGAATAGAAGAGTTTCTCCTTTAAAAAAAAAACACTTTCCTCTTTTACTTTCATCTTTTAAAAACTTTACTCTTTTAGAAAGTTTCTATTTTCAAAACTTATTTAATTTTGTATTGAAGTTTATTTTATAACACGTTATCAGCACGAGACTCTACTAGCTAGAGCAAATATTATAACAAGTATAAAAGGTAAACTTTTATTCTATTATAATGTTTAATATTTTGTAAATTAGATTTTGTTGTCCTGGATATATCGAACAAAGGCTACATGCAATGGGCACTTGATGTCGAACTCCACCTAGATGCGATGGGTCTGGTAGACACCATAAAAAATGGAAGGCAGGCATCGGTTCAAGACCGAGCCAAAGCAATGATTATTCTCCGCCACCACCTTGACGAAGGTTTAAAAATGGAATATCTGACAATTAAAGATCCTCTTACAATGTGGAAAGATTTAAAAAATAGATACGGCCACCTGAAGTTTGTCGTCCTTCCACAGGCTCGTAATGAGTGGCTGAATTTGAGGTTGCAAGATTTTAAAACTATAACTGAATATAATTCTGCAATATTTAAATAATTTTGCAGTTGAAGTTATGCAGGGAGAATATCACTGATCACGACATACTTGAAAAGACATTCTCCATTTTTTCGGTTTCGAATATGCTCCTGTAGCAAAATCGAGGTATGAGTTTCACAAAATATTTTGAATTAATCTCACACCTTCTGGTTATTGAAAATCACAATGACCTATTAATGAAAACCCATGAAAGTCGACCCACTGGATCTAATCCACTCCCTGAACTGAATAAGGAAAACTTTTAGCAGCGTGGAAGAGTTCGTGGCTCCAGACTTGTTCATGGCTATGGTCGTAAAATGATGGTCGCGGTGGTCATCTTGCAGTAAATAATGACCAACGACCCAAAAAGAGGGATGAGAGTTATGATACGGTACCCAAGAAAAATTCAAAAAAATTGTGCCAGGGGTGTGAAGGTAAAAGACACTGGCCATGCACCTATTGTCCGTCAAAAAGTTTGGTCCAACTATATTAAGCATCTCTGAAAAGGGAGAAAAATAAAGCAGAAACATATTTTTCATCAAAGATAATATTGAACCCATGCAACTTGATGTAGCCGATTTTGTTTTCCCTGAATGAAAAGCGGATCACCAAATAAGTGCTGAGCCTCCAATAATGTAAATATTTTTATGTTCTATTGTTTTAATAACTTGTATATATTTATC
>JBDJHY010233004.1:0-10988 GCA_039654485.1 Withania somnifera
TGATACTATTGATATGAGTTACGAGATGCCAGGCTTGAGATTCATTGCGGTTCTGAAATTGGGATGTGAGGTTTTGATGATGTTCATGTGCGTGTTTACTTTTCTGCACTTGTTTTCTTCAATGTGCTCATAGGTCAGATTGGGGGGCCTATGGGTGAGCGTGTTTTTTGTGTATACTGCGCTTCTTTTTGGGGGACTTTTCAGCATTTAATTTCCTACTTTATTATCTCTATTACTGTTTAATTGTTATTGTTGGTTAATTTCTACTTCATGATACATGGAATATTGTGCCTTATGCTACTGCTTATTCATTCATCCTTTTTATTTGAGGTTATCGATATACCGTCCACGTTTTACCCCTATCTTCTTTAATTCATATTTATTGCATTATTATTCACATATTGTGGCAAGAATTTCGGGTACGTTTTCCTTCATTGCATGAGATCCTGTTATGTGATTAGTTAGCGATACTTGTCTACTTGTACTTGATTATTATATGAGTAGTTGGCTTCCTTGTTGTACTAATTGCTTCCGTGACTCATATTATTGTATTCAGTTATTTACTGCTTTTATTATTGTTATGTGCCTAGTGGACCCTCGAAGCCTACTGGGTAGGGGTTGCTTCGGCAGCTTGTACTCATACTACACTTGCATATGTGCAGATCCAAGTACAGGTTCCCGATCATGATATACAGTCAGTTGTTCATTCAGATTCCATCTACTTCAAAGATCCAGGGTGAGCTTGGCGTCTGGCTTTTACCTATTTTTCTTCGAATTTAACATTCATTTTTATCTCCATATATTTCAGAGACACAGTTGTATTAGACATATTTTGGATTTCTTATTTTTGTACTTAATGGTTTGTTTGACACTGATATCGGGTTTCAGGTATTTACTTGATTCTTAAACTTTCGTATTTATTCATCTTATTATTAGTAGTATACTTGTGATTTCCGTATTTTGATATGGTAGTCCTCTACTTCGGACTACAGGGTTGGTTCTCCTACTGGTGGTATAGTAGATGCCATCATGATCCGTGAAATCGAGTCGTGACAATTTTAGATTGAGATGTGTAGCTTCATGTAGTTCTTCCTAGTAGGGTGTATACCTGGCCCTTGACGAGTGCCCTTAGGACATCTGTAGCATTTAAGATGCAAGTTCTCGAGGCTTGGGACTGAGATTAGGGCTAGGGAAGGATTTTACCCTTATGAGTTGGGGTATGTCAGTTATTCTAGGGCCCCTAGTTTGTAGTCTTAGACTAGCTGACCTTTATTTGTATTGCGAGTATGCATTGAACATTTACATGATAACTTGATTTTGACAAGATAATAACTGGAAATTGGTTTGATGTATACTTATATCTTTCACGACTGCGCTTGTGAGCAGTATGGAGCTATTTTACCACACTATCTGAGGTTATTTTCTTGTATTCACTGTGATTTCTAGGCTTGCCTACAGGGTGGCAGTTGGATCATTTGGGACTGGAAATTTTACTGGTATGGTTGTACTTGACTTTCTATTGAGATATGTTATACAGCTGAGCCCGAGTTTTGGAGGACTCTCGAACTTGAGGATTTCGACATTGGATGCCTTTTTACAGGGATTTTGTACGTGGGATTGGATCCCTCCTCAAACCTTTCGACCTGGGTCGCCATGCCTGGGTTAAGTTACATGGGCAGGGAAGGGGTATACTGGGGGAGGTTGGGAAAGTATACAGGATAACTTCTGTGGGTCTGCTCCTGACTGAGTCATGTACTAGGGAGGGTGCGTACGTGCACTAATTTAATATTCCAACACCTTTTTGCATTACATTCTTACGTGTTGGTTGTACCCTTCGGGACTTAAGGGGGGAGTACTAGTTGAGTTATTAGTTCCCTGATTATACCCACCAGTAGTATGGGATGCCGACCGGGTTTTTTTGCTTTTTTCTGGCTCTTATAGATACTTTTCATGTACTTATTGTATTTGTTGTTAGCCTAGCTTGTTATTGGTTTTGTATTTATTATTGAACCTTCTTTGCATTTGTTACGATTGAGCTCTAATTACATGTCGCGTTGGATCATGATTTGCTTATGGCCAGGTCTTTCATGTGGTATTTGGCTAGTGACTTTTCTTCAACTTGTTAGTGGACACTGTACACACTGACAGTTGACTCTGCACTGCACGTACTAACTGTTATTTTTGTTGCCTCCTTATCGTACATTACGTATCACCGCCTTGCTGATTGATTATCTTTTACCTGATCTTTGCTTACTGATGCCTGATCGGCCTATAATGCTTATTGGTACTCATTTTTTGGTATTTATGCTACACTTTTACATCTTTCCCTGATGTAGGTACTAGTACGAGTTTTGTCTGCGGACGTGATCGAGTGCAGTAGCTAGTACTTTCTGGAGATTCAGTAAGCAGCTGGCTAGTTTTCCTATCAGTGTGTGAGCTATCCTAGTCGGGTCTTGGATAGCTAGTCTCGTAGTTTGCCCCACTCGGGGTTGTATTTTGTATTCATGTATATAGATGTTATACAGTCATGACACCAGGTTTTGGGAGTTATTTCTTGTTGGGTTTTATATTTCAGATCTCTTTTATGTCTTTCTTCTCTTTTTTTTTCTATTTTTTTTAGGTTTTGTTACTGGTCTATCCGCTCTGGGCCAGGATCAGACTTGTCTGTAAATGAGCTGTAGATACCATCATAACTCAATTTTTGGGTCGTGACATGGAGGTTGAGGAACAGAAACCTTTAGTACAACTAGGGGATCCTGTCCCTGATTATTGGCCCTAAATCTGGACCGAGTTTGAACACCTTTTCTTGGGGGAGGAAAATTCTGCAAATATGGAAAGAACAAATTAGAAGGATTTTGAGTTAGACTTCATAGAACGACTGAGAGTTATGAAAAAAGGATAGTTTGTTCCTAAAATGCTTCATAACCTCTCTTATAGGTGTGGTGCACTTCATACCCATAAAAGAGACTTTACTGAATTTGCCTTTTACACACCCTAGAACTCTTAAACTTTGCGCTTCGATACCAAGTTTGTCATGCCCTGAGTCTACCCTTGGATGTGACACGATGTCGAGAACCCCGAAGGACCATCAACTAATACAGAGTACCTGGCACTACCACAAATCACTACTAAAATATCACAAAAGCAAGAACAATAACTGTTGTGGGCTAGCTAAGTATAATAATTGCATTGACAGGAATCAAAATAGATAAAAACCAAAATCCTAAATCAAAACTGACTATCCACATTATGTCTAAAAAGTCTCTATTCATAAGAAAGGACTGGCTAGAACAAGTATCTAGCTCAAAAAGAAATATTGATAATGAATAACTTGAAGAAACAGAGAAATCTGGAAACCATTGACTAGACATCAAGGACCTCGAACCATGAGGACTTACTGTTGTAGGCTTGTTTAATGGAGATCCAAAGCTATCCACAAGTGGGAGGGATGACCTTGATTGACATTGTGAGTGTAGGCAAAAAGGATGTGTCAGTAGTTCTGTAATGTACTGAGTATGTAGGCATAAGTAAAAGTAGTATAATTGTACAAGCATATGCATAACATTATTGAGCTAAAATAAATGAGACAAACGATGAACTTATGAAGAAGACACAATCTATGATAAAAACAGGAGTAAGATTTAATAGCTCAAACACGTACTGTGAATTGGGCTGACACTAATAACATTATAATCTACCGAACCAAGCTATATAGTTGAAACACTAAATAAATCATGCTTTGAAAAATGTAGTCATAAACCATACTGAACACCAAAACTGTAAATTAAATACCATACCTAACGTCTATAACTGAACACTAAATGTAGCTGAACATAATTGGGAGATTTTCTTAACCGACAGAAATCATTTGATCCTCATGGAGTTCAGAGTACTGCTCCACACTAAAAAGAGGGTGTCCAATACTTGCCAATGTAAGGGACTTGATAACTATGAATCTGCTAAATTTTAGCCCCTATTATTTCAGGCTATAAGACCTATAGTGATACGTAGTTTTGGGGTTAGGGTAGTTTGGAACCCAAACCCTCTCGGTACTTGGTACTACTCTCAAACTGAAATACTGGTGATCAAACTATACTGAACTACCTGTCACACCTCGTTTTTCTCTTTAAAAAAGAATGAGATTTAACGTGACAACTCTCTCGGGATTAGAAGGGAAGAAAGAGAAGAGAGAGTCGTCCCCTAACGAATTAAAGACGCATTAGGAAACCATTCTAGATTAACCCAAAATTAAATTAATTAGCCTACTTTATCAAAGATTAGGTAAGAATTCAAATTACCTCAAAAGAAAGGTGTTAGACACCTTTTGAGGTCCACAAATGTGGATCCCAACCGAATTCATATTTATGTGCGATTCTTGACTACGTGAGTAAATAAGTCCAGTTTGTTAAACTAAGTGGTTAAGTGATCAATAAAACAGTGAATTTTATTATCCTACCATTAACTAGGTGATAAACATGTAAAGCTAACATTTAAACACAACAATTAAGCACAATTTTAATCATTAACTAGTTAGAATAAGCCAAAATGATGAAGATTAAAGAAGATTCAACAAGTAAAATCCTTATTCTAATCCAGACCGTAAATTTCATTATTATATGAATCTAGGTGATAATATTGAAAGGACATGCGAGGTTATTAATGAGCGATTTTGTTTATTATATTCTTTTAATTAAGGATAAAAAATTCAATTAATATTTTAATAGTCTTTTTAATTTTAATAGTTGCTTTCCATTTATGTTTCTCGTCGATCAATAAACTTATATAAGAGTTTTTTTTATTATTAAAAAGTAGAAATTCATATTACTTGTAAATGATATGTCTATTTAAATGATGCAGTTTGGCACTATAACTTATTTATTATAATTAAAAATTACAAATATATTTTATTAATAAACAAAAAAACTGCTTTAATGTATTATAACAACAACAACACAAATATATGACTTGTTTAAATGATATAGTTTGACACTATAATTTATTTACTATAATTAAAAATTACAAATACATTGAATTAATAACAAAAAAAAAAAACACTTTAGTGTATTACAACAACAACAATAATAATAAGTCTTAATTTGTTAATATTTTAAAAAATACTTTAGGACTTCGAAATAATAAATATTGAATTACAAAAACATTGAATTAATAAACAAAAAAAAAAACAGGTTTTAGTGTATTACAACAACTAACAACAATAATAATGGGTCTTAATTTGTTAAGATTTTTAAAAATACTTTAGGACTTTGAAATAATAAATATATACAACAATATGTCATATTACATAAATCAAAAAGGAAAATACGATTTGTATTAACATACTAAAACTCATCTACTATTGTACCAAAAAACAGGACACTTAAATCCATACATATGATTCTTACATATTAGGTTAGTTATGAAAGATTCCTAATATAATTTAATCAATTATTTAATTAAAAATATATTTAATAACTAAGATTTTTGTTGTTTTTTATTTTTTTAAAATTAGAAAAATCTTAAAAGAGGATTTTGTCTATTGTAGATTCTCTCAATAAAGAGAAAAAGTTCAATCAATATCTTTAATGGTCTTCTTAATTTTAATATTTGGTTTCAACGTGTATCTCTTGTCAATTAATAAACTAATATAAGAAGAAAAAAGTTATTAAAACTTAGCAATTGATATTAAAGTAAATGATATTTCTATTTAAACGCTATAGTTTTACACTATAACTTATCAACAACAATAATAAGTCTTAATTTGCTAAGATTTTTCAATAAATACTTTAGTAATTTGAAATGATAAATATATACAACAATTTAGAGATTTTTTTATAAGGTAAAATTTTAATAAAATATTTTCTTCTTACCATATATTTTAATATTCCTTAATTATTAATTTTCCTCATATTTCTTACCATATATTTTAAAATTCTTTAATTATTAGTTCTCCTCATATTTCTTATCATATATTTTTCTCTTATTAAATTTCTCAGGATTCCTTAATTTATAAAATATGTTTCTCTTGTCATATACTTTAGAGTTATTTGATTTTACATATAATAAAAATAATTAAATACTAATTATAGAAAAAATGTTAAAAATCAGTTTCGTAAATCTTTTAATAAAGTACAATTAGTCAAATGCATTCGCACTTAAATGCTATGCCATTTCTCTAATTTGTGATACTTTTTACCTCTACTTTAGGTAAATTCAAAATAATAATAATCTTTTGATTCATTTTTTACAAGTTAGTGATTAATTCAAACGACTTCATACATTACTCCAAATTATATTTTTATATTTTATTTAAAAAATCTTGTATAAATCTTTTTGCAGGCCCTCTTCCAGAAATTTGAAATCCATCTCCCTTTTAATTTATTTATCTTACATTAAAAAAATTATAACATGTCATATATTTAAAATTACTTAAAAAATATTATAAATTACAATAATTAATAACTTAAAATATTTAAGTATATGAGTAGAAAATTTGATGGACTTTTCAAATTTCACCGGTCACACAAACATAGATAGAAAAAATAAAATATATTGTTTTAAAAATAACATAAAAGTATTTTTAATCATAATAATTTAAAAATTTAAAATATCTTTTAAAAATATATCAAAATTTTTATATGAACATCTAATTTAGTACATCGAATAACTAAAATTCAATGATAATAAATAATAAATCACTATTAAACCAACTCCAGAGTTAAACATTGTGCACTACTTCACACCTCTAGTATATATAATTCGTTTTAAATTAGTTGACTTTTTTATTTTTTAGAGTGAGTTTGATTAATTTTTGAAAGTTAAATAAAATTAATTAAATATTTTAAAATTAAAATTTAATATTTATAAATTATATAAAAAATATTATAAATTATAATTTTTTAAATATAATTAAGAATATATTTTAAAATATTGATTAAGATTTGTATTGTTAATATTTAAAAAAATTATATCAACTAATTTAGGCCGGATGAAGTGTTTATGAAAGCTCCAATTTTCTCCTATTTTGGAATTGGAATAAGAAATGCTTTGAATTTTTCACGCACAAAAATTTCGAAGCGGAACCAATTCATTCTTCGAAAAATAAAAAAAGAAAAGGTGTTCCCGCCTCTTCACTTTTTCCCACCAAATACATAGCCACTAGTGAAAATATTAGTGTTATAATAATATCATAGCATGTGCTAGGGTAGTTAAGAACGAGAAGAGCCATCGAGGGCGGAGATTTTTCAGACCCATAAATTTTTTACCAATAATCTTGAGGGTTTGAGATCTGAAATGTGCTCTCTGGCGCCGTTGGATAAGCCGGATGTCAATGCTGGTAAATTTCTTTTTTTTCTTTTTTTGTGGTTTTGCTGTCCATTTTTATGTGATTGTTTTATAAACAGACTGTTTTTTTTTTTTTTTGTGGTGAAATCGGGTTTTTAGAAGTTGAAGAAATGTAATTCTTTCAACAGTGCCTGCCGTGACATGTGGTGTCAGGTTCAATTCCTAATAGAGACATAACACTAGGTCATTTCTTCTTTATCTTTCTAGCCTTGATGGACAATTAACTCATATCTGTAGATGGTAGGATGTGACACAGCTGAGGATGTCACGATGGATGTGTAGAGTTATTAGAAGCGATAAGATTAGGATTGCGGTTATTCGTGACAAGGTGGGTGAGTTTGGTGGAACATAAGATGCATGAATTAAGGTTGAGACGGTTCAGACATGTGATGAGGAGAGACTTCGGATGCTCCAACACATAGGTGTGAGAGGTTGTTGCTGGGTGGTTTCAAGCGAGTTATAGATAGATCAAAGAAATATTGGAAGGAGGTGATTAGACATTACATGGAGCTATTATCGCTTACTGAGTACATGACTCAGGATAGGAGACGCGAATTATGGTGATAGGTTAGGAGGTAGGAGTGAGTTCTTATTGGTTGGGGGTGTGCTGTTTTGTTTTCTCATGCTAGTAGTAGGACAATGCATTTTTTTGTAGTATTTAACCTTTAATATTGCATTGATGTTTTATTTAGATCGATTGTTGTGTTATTTTGTGTGACGTTTTTGCTATTTGCTGTCATTTCTAATACTTTATATTGTTTATTATTGTATTGGATCTGTGGTTTTTGTTGTGAGCCGAGGGTCTTTCGAAAATAACCTCTCTGCCTCATTTCTGAGGTAGTGATACGGATTCTGTACACTTTACCCTCCCCATACCTCACTTGGTGGGAATTTACTGGTTATGTTGTTGTTGTTTCTATAGTTTGTTAGAGGCTATGTGGAGTTGCGACTGGTTGTGTTTTCGGATTAACAATAATGTTTCAGGACTGAATTTGCATTTCAGGCATGGTAATTTGGCTGCATGAACTGATTTATTTAAAGCTAAAATGTGGACTGAAATAGGAATTTTATGTTACTCATTCAAGACGTAGATGTTTGTCTCTATACATATAATTGAGTTGTTACTGTGTTTTCCTCTTGTTGCTGGCAGGAGTCTCTTCACAACATAAATCTTACGGAGAAAATCGTTGGAGAGTTATGTTGATTAATTAAGGGATCTCATTTGTTTGGTTCTTGTAATAATAATTAACTGGCCGTCTCAAAGTAGTTGGCATATTTCCTTTTTAAAAGTCAAACAATACAAACTTTGATCAATATTTAAAGATTGATTCTTTAATCATATTAAAAAAAGAAAAATTGCAACTTATATTACTTTTTGTATAGTTTATGAATATCTAAATTTTGATTTTAAAATATTAAATTAATCTAATCTAATTTAGCTTTGAAAATTGGTCAAACTGATTCTTGAAAAGTGAAACATGCCAAATATTTTGGGACGGAGTGAGTAATAAACAAAAGAACATGGCAAGGCCTAAAATACTTATAACCCCTTCCCCGTACCCCCACCCCCAAAAAGAAAAAGGATGGAAATGGAGAAAAATTGGGCTTGTAACATAAACATGTGTAAGTATCTACAGAATATGGCCCAAAGGAAATGGAAATGAAAAAAATATAACCAATCACTGAAGTCAGCTTCATCAATACAAAAGCCACTAAATACAAAATGAGCTATATAGAGTGTCTAATAAATCATTGTCCAAATTAATCACAAAATAAAGATAATATGGGACAAGATGGAAATGGATAAGCAAAACTCCCAAGTCAAGCAAGATTAGCGAGGGTAGCTGGACGTTGGGTCTACATAAAAAAATGCAGAAGCATAGCGTGAGTACAAAACAGGGGTACTCAAAAGGCATCATAGGCTAATTGAGCTCAAATAAACAACTATATTATATAAATTACAACGAAATGATGTTGCAGTTAGGAAAGCCAGTAACAAGAATCATAACATAACACACAGAAATCACAACATATGAACAAAAAGATACAAGACAGTGTAGTATGGTATGATGCAATATGAAACTTACCCAATGTAGTGAAACTTGGGTTGTCAGGCATCTCACCTCTGATATAGTAACCGCAAAACTTGGTGTTATAGCTTGAATTTCCGGGTATCTCATCTTCGATGCAGTAACCATATCAGTATTAATAGAGGAGACTCATTGACGACCCTCTAAAGTTTGCAT
The DNA here is from genome assembly GCA_039654485.1 of Withania somnifera. Taxonomy (NCBI): domain Eukaryota; kingdom Viridiplantae; phylum Streptophyta; class Magnoliopsida; order Solanales; family Solanaceae; genus Withania; species Withania somnifera. Next base: position 9,588 of record JBDJHY010233004.1, read on the forward strand.
CATCCATACTAAGACATCTTAATGAAGCTTGTCTTATTTTAAACATTTGTAAGGCTTGCTTTGGTCATTTTGACACTTTTTGCTGACATGGACAAATGAGTATGATACACTCAATAATGGCGCATGAGAGGCTCACTTTACCATTTTTATTTTTTTATCTTTTCTTTCTCTTGATTTTTCCGCCACCATTTTTTCAAGCTAAAGCTCCTTCAATGGTGAAAAGTGTCGAGAGATATTTTAGAGTTGGATGCACATCTCTGTGGATTAGATTTGATAGTCAAATGGGTGCTGAGTTTTGTTGTTAAATCAAGGTTATTCAAATTTTCTGGTTCAAAGTTGTGTTTTTTCAAATCCTTTAATTTGATTCCCAGTTTCCTTTTTGCAATCAAATTCCTTTATACTTCACTTTGAATATGAAGCAAGACTTATCTCACTTAAATCATTCAGTTTTAACTAGATGCTTAATTTATGGCGAATAGTATGCAATAGGCACAATTTTTAAAAATTTCTATAAAAGGATAGAGTTTGGATATGGTAAAGAAGAGGAAGGTGTGGGGTAGGTTCTATTTGGAGAAGACGATTGTGAGGGTAGTTGGTTGTGTTTGGAGAGGATGATTATTAGGGGTGTTGGAGAAGATGATTTGGTGGGTGGATTGTTGTGTTTAAATCCCCTTTTCACAATTATTTGGACAAAAATGTCAAGTGTCATTAATTCATTGGGAACTTTTTGATTCTAGTTAATATTAATTAAGATTTATTTTGGAAAAAGATGACAAATGATCTCCATTTTTATTTGTCACTTTATATGTCATTAGCAAGTGTAACACACATACATATATTTTTGCTAATTGTGCAAAAAGTGTCAAAACAATCAACTCAAACCGTACAAGTGTTTAAAATGAAAAAAAAAATCCCAATTGAGGTGTTTAAGTGAAAGATAGTGTCAACTTTAGGGGATGATCGATGGGTTCCCTTGTATCAGTAATAGTGAAACTTGACAACTTACCTAGGGTCGCTGAGAATCTCACCTTCGACATAGTAAAAACAAGTAAAGGGACCGATAACTTACCTCAGTCAAATAAAAGGTGGTATTATTTGACATTTTATCTCAGATTTTAGTAATAGAAGTGTTACCATTTTTCCTTTTTTAAAACAAAGTGGGAGTAACTTAGGTGGAGGATAAGATACGGGAAGTAAGTTGATATGGTTTGGGCATGTGATCACGAGGGGCATATATATCCCAGTGCGGAGGTGTGAGAGATTGTCTATGAATCGATTTAAGCGAGGTAGAAGTAGAATGAAGAAATATTGGAGGGAGGTGATTAGATATGACATGGAGTAGTTACATAATACTAAATGAAAGATGTGGAGAACATTTTTAGGATAGAAGCTTAGCAGGAT
>JBDJHY010233025.1:0-10987 GCA_039654485.1 Withania somnifera
ACACCTGCCGATTTCTGACTCGAGTTGCACTTGGAAATGTGGTTCTTTTTCTTCCTAACTCAACTTGTAGATTTTTCTTTTGGTTGTTTTGATCTATTTCAAGCTTTTTATAGAGGTTTTTTCATACCTATCAATGATGAAGGTTAGGATGAAACCTGCTTTCATTCTAAACCAATTCACTAATTTTGAAAGACGCTAAAAGAATAATTTTAATTTATTATTAAAGAAAAGAACATAATTATTATTAAATAAAATGATTTAATTTATTGGTACAACACTAAAATTGAAAGCCCAGGAATTCAAACCAAAGTTCTTCTAGAATATGTACACATCACAAAGCTAAAGAAACTGACAAAATGGTGATCCAAAGTTGTTTAACTTGAGAAAGTCCCGAAGTAACAATTATTAAAAAAATTAATCTATAAAACTGATAGGGAACCAACCTACCAATCCAAATAAGTCACAGATGACTTTGGGCAGTTACCAGAATGCTCTAAATGCAGAGGAATTGCTAGAATAAGGAAATGATCTCGAGGGCCATTAAAACATCCCCTACTAAAGGAACTTTCATCTGTGAAAGTTAAGAAGGATAGAATACCTGAAGACTCAAATGCATAAGGGTACTGAGCTCGCATATACCTTTCCCTCTCCTAGGTAGCCTCCTCGACTAGATGACAAGCCTAACAAACTTGCGCAACAGGAATTTCTCTGGACCTACATCATCTCACATCTCTATCAATGATGGCCTAAGGATGTTCTACATAATTCAAATGAATGTCCAGCTTAAATTACTCATGATGAACCACATGGAAACCTGGTACATAGCGACAAAGCATTGGGTTATGGAAAATAAGGTGAATCATTATTAACTATGGTGGAAGGGCCAATATGTATGCAACATTACTAACGCACTCAGTTATCTCATAGAGCACAATGAACCTAGGGCTAAGATTTATCCTCTGACCAAACTTCATAACGCCCTTTATGGGTGAAACCCACATAAAAACCATGTCCCAAATACTGAACTCAAGAGGTAAAAATCTACGATTTGTATAACTCTTTTGCCTACTCTATGTTATCCTAAGTCTATGATAGATAACTCTAACTCTCTATGTAGAATCTTGGACCAAATTTGAAGTCTGTGGCCAAATCTTAACACTACTGCACCAATATATTAGTGATCTATAACGTCTACCATACAAAGTCTCGAATGGTGCCATCTGAATGCTAGAATGCTTCTTGTTAGTATACGAAAACTCTACCAAGGCTAAATATTGATCCTAACTACCACCGAAGTCAAGAACACAATCCCAGATCATATCCTTAAATACCTAGATGGCCCACTCAAACTAGCTGTCAGTCTATGGATTAAAAGCAGTACTCAGAGCTACCTCTATATCTATCTCACACTGTACAGACCCCCAGAACCACGAAGTAAACTGTGTACCTTTATCTGAAATACCCATGCAGGTGAAGAACCTCTCTAACATATAAAATGGCAAGTTTCTCAAAACCCCAGCTAATGAAGTCGGTCAGAAGTGGGAGAATTTGGTCAATTGATCGACGATGACCCAAATGCATTCATGACCGTTGAAGTACAAGGAAGTCCAGAAATAAAATAAATGGTGATACTATCCCATTTCCACTCGGGAATAAGGAGTCACTGCAACATACCACCTGGTCTACATTGCTTGAACTTCACCTGCTGGAAGTTGAAGCATCGGGAAAAAAACCTGGCAACATCAAACCTCAAGCGATGCCACAAATAGTATTGCCTAAAATATCTGCATGTCTTTTCTATGCTAAAATCTCACAATAAAATATGATATGTAATGTCTCTAGATCGTAAGCACAAAGACTACCACTGCCATCTCTAAATCATGGGTGGGGTAGTTGAGCTCATTAACCTTAAGGTGTCATGAATAATATGCAATAACTCTGCTCTACTACATCAGAACACACCTCAAACCAATACCTAAGGAATCACAGTAAAATTTATATGGATGGCCCTCGACTGGAAGTGACAATATTAGCACTAAAATGAGAAATTCGGGTGGGAGGCCAAGCAATTCATCATGAAAATCATTAAGAAACTCTCTAACAATGGGCACAAATTTTTGGGAAGGAGATCAGTACTCACATCATGAACATAAGCTAACTAAGGTGTACATCCCCTAGCTAAGAATCTACTGGTCTACATACTAGATATCACTGGCACTGGGGAGTGGCCAATAGGATCCTTCCATACCACCAGGGGGGATATCGAGCATAGATAAGGTAACGATCTTGGAAAAAGAAATCCAGAACCACATGATAAGGGGATAAGCAATCCATGCCTAGAATCATATTTCAATCAATCATGTACAGAGCCAAAAGATCAGCCCGAGTGTCTAACCCCCATTTAGACACAACACAATATTTCTAAATCTGATCCACCACTATAGGCTCACATAGAGGAGTATGTACACAGGTAAAGGCTCACACATTAAACCCATATGGGTAACGTACATGGACACATAAGAATATGTAAGACCAGGGTCAAACAGTATCAAGGTTGGTTGGTGACAAACAGATAACAACAATGAAGTCTCTCCATGTTACAAGAAGGATCAACCACCTCCAACAATAGGCTACCCTGATCAAGCAATAACTCAACCTCCACCTGTAACTCTATTCTGATCCCAGATGCAAAGCAACAAACTAGTAGACCTCCGTCGGCATAATAGAAGCCCTTTACTTTGAAAGCCTATTGAAACGGACTAATACCCATAATCTGTCATCGATCCCTACTGTAAATCAATAAAATGAGCCTTGAGTCCCTGGTGGACACTCTTCTGGAACATACTGAGCCATGAAATAATCTACAATCTAAATACATGTCATAGGTGCTGACCTTTTTAGTCTATTCTCTTTCTTATCCTAGTGTTTGATACGGCAGTTCCCAATGGGCTATTGTATGATCCTTGGGTTCCTTTTATCTTTTTGTTTTTCAGTTGTGCTCTCTCTATGGATGGGTTGTAACTGTAGTTAATATTTTCCTTGCCCTGCCAGTATATGTCTGACCCTGGGCTTTGGGGTTTCTTTGTCAAGGTTGTATGATTATTATTCATACCTCTTTAAGCCTATTAGCTATGGTTTGATTGGGTTGGCATATGTATTGCCAGTGAGTAGGGTGTGGGATATAGTAGAGTACCTCGTTCGGCTTATATTGTTAGCTAGTAGCCTCTGGAAGATCTAGATATAGATTTTCAGCACCTGAGTCTTTTGATTATGTTACTTGCATTCCCAAAATGGGTATTGGTTGTCCTGGTTAGGGATGGTGGGTCTTTGGGGATGTCTCCCAACTCAGTTTGGAGGGTCTTATGGGTTGTTAGATTTTTGACCCTTTTAGTTTAGTCTTTGATAGGGGCCCTATTTTAGTAAACAACATACGTTGGGCGTTTATTGATTCTATTGAGTCTAGAAAATAGTTTCCATGTATTTTACATAGTTGGTTTTTTTTGTAATGCATCTATATTTCAATTCCGAGCCCCTCATTGTAGTTTTTGTAAAAACATGGTTTTTGTGTCAACTGTGCTGTCACAGTTGATTCTCCACATTTGAGGGACCCCAGAAGCACTTACAGAGGCTTCTACTTCTGGTACTCCATGTTCACAGTCCCCTATCTGTGTTTGTGGAGGTCTAGCCAGCTCAGAAGTCCGCATTCACAATCTTGGCTACGCTAATGAGGCCCTTCGCCCAAGCCTATGTAAGTGCCTTTTCCAGCTTTTTTCATTAATCCTCCACTTGAAATTCTCATGCATATACTCCAATCCTTGTTCTTTTTGGAACTAAATCTTATTTTATTATCGGTACATTATAGGGCATGCTTCGGTGAGCTATTATGAATGTTTTCCCATGGTTTTCGAGGTTAGATCCATGGTTTCTCCCCGTTTAATTCTTTTTCCTTATATAACGTTTCATGTTCCGTTAGGGACCCATTGTGGTACATTTAAAATCAAATTTGAACCATGTGTTCCTTGAGTTGAGGCCTTCTTCCTGGTACTTTTTATTTCATTTCTCGAGTTGCAGTGACCACATGTCGATTTCTGACTCGATTTGCACTTGGAAATATGGTTTGTTTCTTCCCGTCTTGACTTGAAGATTGTGTTTTTTTGTAGATTTAATCTATTTCAAGATTTTTCTAGAGGTTTTTGCTTCAATGTACTTTTCAAGGATGAATGTAGTATAACAATAATAAAGAAACATACAACATACTAGGATCAGCGAAAGCCCACACTCAATTATCTACTTCAAACTCTAGATCTCTCTTTCACACTGACGTATGATTTTTCTCTACTCTAAGCTATCCTTAGTCAGTCTTTGATGATTTGAACTTTCTATATATAGTATTATGAACTAGCTCTGGTCCTATCTTGTCTGCATAGACAACTATAAACCAACTATCAGATATTTGCACCTCCTTTAGTAAAGTGCCTCAAATGGTTCTATTTGGTTATTAGATAATAACTATTGTTGTACCCAACTTTATCAAAGTAAAGTGTTCATCTGAATTGCCTTTGAAATCAGATGTGCACACCCTTAAAATATCCTCTAGGGTATGAATGGTCTACTCTATGTAACCATATGTATGTGCATGGAAAGTTGTACTGAGGTGAACCTAGGTGCCAAGACCCTTCTGAAATGACTTCCAAAAGTGGGATGTAGATTGTGTACCTCTATCGGAGACAATGAAAAAGGTACCCTATCTATCTTGATGATTTCTTAGAGATATATCTCCCATAATTCTCTGCTGATTAACTAATATGAACAGGTCAAAAAATTAGTCGGCTTAGTTATCCTATCTACAATCATACAAATCAAGTCATATTATTTATTAGTACACGGTAGTTCGGTGATGAAGTCCATATTTGTTACCTCCTACTTTCAAGGGGTAATCCTAAAGTTCTGCATCTCACTAAATGGACTTTGATGTTCTACCTTAACTTGCTAGAAATTTGGAAACTTATTCACAAATTTTATTATGTCATTCTTCATGTTATTCCACTAGTAGATCTCTCTTAAGTCCTTATACATCTTAGCAGCTCCAGTGTGAATGGAATACGCATAATTGTAGACATCATACAAGATTTTCAACAACAAATCATTAATATCTGGAACATAAATCTGGCCCTGATATCTGAGCATACCATCTTCCTCTTTGGAGAAAACCTGCACCTTCTGCTTATGGACTACACTTTTTAGATGAAGAAAAATCAAATACCTATCTTTCTTCTTTTAAAATTTAACAATCAGAGAAAACTCTAAGGTATTATGAACCAACATACCTCCATCATCACCACCAATTAGCCTAAACCCCAAATGTGCATGTCTGTATACCTCCTTAGCTAACTGTTTCTTACCCTTATCAATATGGGTCACACTACCCACAAATGATATGATAAGTGCATCTGCCTCCACTTTAGTATTTGACAAGTGGAACAACACACTCATATCATAGTCCTTGAGAAACTCCAACTACATCCTCTAATGGAGATTCATATCCTTTTGGCTAAACACATACTGAATTTTTTTAAGGTTAGTGAAAATATCCATATGCACACCATACAAATAATCCCTCTAAATTTTCAAGGCAAAAACAAAGCTTCCAGCTCAAGATCATGTGTTAAATAATTTTCCTAGTGAACCTTAATCTGCTTGGAGGCATAAGCTACAACTTTACCATTTTGTATTAAAACACACCCAAGGCAAACTTATGAAGCATCATAATAGACAATAAACCATTTTGTACCCTCTCGAAAGGTCAACACTAGAGCCAAAGTTAACTTAGTTTTCAACTCCAAAAAAAATTTCTGACACTAGTCTGACCACTCAAACTTCAACCTTTTCTAAGTCAACCTAGTTAAAGGGGTAACTACATATGATAAACACTGAATGAATCATGGTAATACCCAGTTAAACCAAAGAAGCTACGTATATTTAATAGAGAGGTAGATCTAGGATAATATCTAACTACATATATCTTCTAAGAATTGACCCTAAAACTCTTGTTGGAGATGACATGACCCAAAAATGCAACTACCTTTAGCTAAAATTCACACTTAGAGAATTTGGCATAAGGTTGACATTCTCAAAGGGTTTTAAGGACAACTTTAAGATTGTTTGCTTGCTCCTCCTCATTATTGGAGTAAACTAAAATGATATCTATAAATACTATTATAATCAGGTCCAAGTATTGCTTGAACACCCTGTTCATAAGGTCCATAATGATTGAAGGAGCATTAGTCAAACCAAAGGATAATACTATGAACTCAAAATGGCATAGAGGGTTTTGAAGGTAGTTTTGGGATATCCCACTTTCTAACCTAGAGATGATGGTAACCCGACCTCAGATCAATATTAGAAAAGTTGCTAGTAATTGAAAGAAGATCAAACAAGTCATCAATCCTTGGAATATGATATTATTTCTTAATTGTGACTTTGTTCAACTGAAGATAAACTATGCACCTTCTAAGGGATCCACCTCTCCTTTCATGAATAACACAGGGGAACCCCAAGGAGACAAATGATAAACTCCTTATATAAGAGGTTTTCTAGTTGGTCTTTTAATTATATAAGTACAGTTAGAGATATCCTGTATGGCGGAATAGAGAGGAGCAGAGTGTCTAGGACGAGGTCTATCCTTAATTATACCTCATTATCTAGAGGGACTTTAGATATATCCTCAAGGAACATATTTAGGAGCTTATTAACTACTGGACTAATTGAAGACTCGGGTTTTGGACTTAGGGTTGTTAGCCGCTCTAGGTGTTAGCTACAACCCTTAGAGATCAACTATCTAGCTATCAAATAAGAAACAAAATGACCCTTAGGGAAAGCTATAATACCTTCCTACTCAAGGATTGGCTTATTAAAATTTGGAAATGGACAACTATGGTCCTAAAATTAATCATGGCATAGCAGGAATGAATCTGATCCATGCCAAGGATGCCTTTAAAGTGTACCATGTCAAGATCAATTTGATCAACTGGATGAATTTTTGAAGGATTAATACTAGAAAATTTATTATAACTTCTTTTAACTATGATAGAGTCACCAGTTGAAGCGGAAATAGAAATGCGCTTAGAAAGAGTCTCTGGAATGAACGTAAATTGACTACTACTAATGGAGACACAAAAGATAGGGTAGCTCCAGGGTCTTAAATCATAAACATCAAGGGAGACACGCAATATACCAGTGAATATATCTGGTGTATTCTCTTGATCCTTTATAGAACCCAAAGCTTAAAGATGGTTTTATCACTAGCTGCCATCGGTGCTAGATGATACACCTTGCTGAGTTGGTCGGGATGTTGGATACTGAATAAGTTTCATGTTTCCTATAACTAGTAGTGCCCTATTTAGTTAAGGGGAAATCAACAAATCAGTGGCTAGTTTGACCACTTAAAAAAACTCCTCTAGCTGAGAAAATACTCTCCTAGATAGTTCTTACCACACTTATTATAAACAACATCAGTACGCAATCCAATAACACTTCCCTAAAAGTTTTGACTTACAAGCCCTAACTTAGTATTCCTACTAAAGTTTTATTTTATGGAATGGGGCACAAACTGAAGATGGAGCTTAGCCTAAAAATCTACCGTTATTGTTATTGCATCTATTGCTACTTTGGTAGTCTATGCTCTCCACCTGATCTGGGCTAGGAAAACTCAGAAGAGACAATATTAGCTTTATTACTTCTATAACTGTCCCTTAGCTTGGCCTTATCACTTTATATTTTCTCCATGTTAACCATCAAATAGCCAATATCTACATCATTGATCAATGTAGCTTCTATTAATTCCTTCAAATAGTGAGAACAGAGCCTAGGAACAAGCATACTCATCCTATTATTCATGTCAACGACCATCTACGACATATACTGGGACAATTGAGTAAATTTCATGTCGTACTCTACAATAGATATGGAGCTCTTCCCCAAATTTAGAAACTCTCTAGTATTAAACTCCCTCTTCTCCCTAGGAACGAATTCCCCTAAGAAGGCCCCCTTAAACTCTGCCTAGGATGGAAGGGAAGCACCCACTCTTTATTCTTCTTCCACTAGTCTACCCAAAGTCTAGCTATAACCTTCAGTTAATAGGATACAAGTCCACTCTGTCAATGTTAGCCACTTTCATCACATCAAAAACCCAGTGAATCTTTTTTATGCAGTTTTATGGATCCTCTCCCAGCTTTGGTCTAGGGATTTCCAGAGGTTTCATTTGGATAAACTCTCAAATCCTAACAACACCAGCTTCTACATAGCTGGTTGGATTGTAGAAGTTGCCCACACTACTAAGCTTGAGTTATGATAGTCTGTGCCAATAGCTATATGAAATTTATGAATTCCACAATTGAAATATTATCTTTCCAAGGTTCAAGTACTAGAGGAGATGGAGCTTATGGATCCTGAGCTGGATGAACCTGATTTTGGTTCTAAACCTATCATATCAGTTCCTTAGAGACTGGGGCTCTTTCAGTCGGTGCATGTCTGGGAGGCAAGATATGAAATGTGTATAAAATGAGTTATAAGATAATATTAGATTTTAATTCAATCACATGAAATAAGACATGAGCAAAGGTAAAATTTCCTAAATGTCAAGTAGCCTCTCTGTTATAAGTGTGCCATGCTTCACACTCATAAAGAAGATTATACTAAATGATGGCTTTCAGAAATCCTAGGTCTCTTAACCTAGTACTCTAATGCTAAGTTTTGTTTAATTTAAGTTTATATCCTTGGTGGAACATGGCATCCGGAACTACTTGGTGTCCCAGATGTACCCTTGGATCTAGTATACTCTAAGTATAACCTAAAAATTGGGTGGAAGGAAAGCATGATATAGACATAAATCAAAGAATAATGATAATATAATAATCTCTGTATATCTATCTATAATTATCAGATATCTATAAACAAACTAAATAAATAAGTTGCTAGGTCAATTCCCTAGATAACTCAAATAGAAAATGCTGAAACTAAAATAACATTAGTAGAGAGGAGATACTATTGGTCCTCAAATCATAAGGATTCACCAAGTAGTGTAAGATGTAGGAATTCAATCAATCCTAAGCGCGAAAATGAAAATTTGGCTTTGCATTATTAAATAATACAACATAGAGTATACATTAATATGTGGATTGTACTACTACATAGAAATGCAATACAATAGGTATAAATGGCATATGATGTTGAGCTGGGTAAATACTAAATAATCATATGACTGTACTGAGTTTAGAAATGAGCTAAGATATGCTGATGCAACTTATGCATGATAAGTGTCTATCTTTAAGACGTCAAGTGCTAAAGTAATATAAAATTTAACATAAAGTTTGGACTCATTAATAGTGTAAGGTTGATAATCGTTTAGATATAAGACTGAAAGACTGACTAAAACTGAACATCTACTGATCTGAGACTAAATCTAAACTGTGAAATATTGATGCAAGACATGCAACTCTAATAAGGATATATATATATCAAACAACTACCAAGCGAAGAAATAAAAGTCAAGGTAATTAAAGCAAACGTGGTAAGTAAGTTTGCAACTTTTGTGACATTAACTATAAGTTGAACACAATAGGGAGTTCTTGTAACTGACAATAAAACTATATGAGTATTCACAGAGTTTAGCTTGCAAAAGGCCTAGTTGGTGGGTATACTATACCCTTTCAAAAGTATAGGACCTAATTATTCTTAGCGGATCCACTAACTACTCAAAATGAACCTCTTTAGGCCAAAATATCCAATGGTGGCGCATAGTTCTAGGATCTAGGTGTCACTAAAACCCAAACTCAATGCTACTATTACTACCAAAAATTAAAATTGGCTACCAACTGCACATAAACTAAAATATTAGTCTAAGTGAATTGTTTTGTCTAACAGACAATGGTTGTCTTCTATAAGCATGTAAATAATGTATGAACTCGTAATTCAGGTATTCTAATATATTTGAATTGTGATTAAGTCTTTGAAAAAACCAAAAATCTTTCAAGTTTTCCTATTTATACTGAAAAGAGCTTAAAACTTTTAAAGCTAATAAGCTTATGAAAATCTAACCATGGACTATGATTTTATTACAAGATCAAACATGACCATGAAATCCACTAAATAGTGTAATATGAAATTTGACTTCAATTCATAAGTAGATGAAACATAATGTAATAATACATATCATATAAATCAACAATAATCATCAAGCAATATGTCAGAGGGACTAACTTTATTATTAAAAAAGCTAGTACAGATCAATCCTAGAATCTAACTGAAACTGAGAGAACGTGGACACAAGGGTGGAAGGAAACCATCGTTGAAGTCCTACATACCTTTTTATATATTTTTTGACTAAATTCATTGGTTTTCTAATGTTCTTGAAGCCCTTAGGATGAACCCTATCCTTGAGAGAGTTTGAAAGAATGTAGTATATTTTTCTCCTATGTTTTCTAAGTGTTGGTCTTTTAGAAATTTAAGAAAAATGATTTGTCTAAGTGTTTTAATCCTCATATAGGTACTAAAATGATATGGTTTAATAATAGGATGGTAGCGTTAAAGGACCGAAATACCCTCCTAAAAATGGAAGAAAATAGGAGAATTACCAAATAGGGCGTGACACTCAGCGTGTCACTCCTCATGTCATGTCCACTGAGGCACCATGACATATGAAGTGTCGCTCCTAGCCTTGATATTTTGCCTCTGCACACCCCAACTCAAAGTGACACAGTTCCAAATGTGTAGGCTCCCCAAAGTGACATGGAGGTAACTTCTTAACGTCTAAAACCCCTCATTTTAAAGGACAAAATGACCCCCATTCAATCCCGAGATTTTGAAAGGGTCCAAAAATACCATTTCACTCATTTATACCATGAAAACATGCTATAATCATGAGGAAAGATAACAATATTACAATTACATACAAGTACTATAATGACCATAAAGTTTATTTTTTCACTTT
>JBDJHY010233036.1:0-20553 GCA_039654485.1 Withania somnifera
GAATTTATACTATTAAAATATTTTGGTAACTCTCCTAACTTGATTACTAACTTAGGCATCTGAGAGCAACCCCGGGGACCACCCTGGGCCTTTTTGTTTTGCAGGAACGTTTGTGATCTTTGTTAGCATATTTGGAAGTTCTGTTGTTTGTGGTACTCAGACGGATAATTACTTTTGATAATTCCTTTCTTAACATTAGTTTTGAGTACGATACACTAAAAACTAACCTTTTGTCAGGATAAATGAAGCCCTTTTTGTAGAAACTATGTGGATTCTGTCACTGTTCTGGATGGGCAGGACTTTCTATATTGTTGATCTTCAGTGTGCTTTCTTACTCTACTAGCATTCTCCTGAGATACTGCTTAGACAGCCCACCAGGACTTGAGATTTACCCAAATATTAGTCAGGCTGGCAGCTTTCGGAACAGTGGGAAGAACTATTATCAGTATGTTCTATTGACTTTCAGTTGTCTTTTCACTTCAAACCATAGTAACTCTCCAATAAGGTTGTCTTGATAACGGTGATATAAAGGTGATAAATTTTGTAGGTAAAGAATGCTGATGAGTTGCTGCGAAAGATTCATGATTTAACTTACGATGAAGAGAAAACTCCACACAATAACTTGTTTGTAATCTTCGGTTTGGAAAGAAAAGCAATATCCATTGTTCAATTTTTTAGGCAATCACTTATTCCTGATGCATAAATCGAAAATCTAGATCAGTGAAACATGGAGATTTTCTTTTGTTTGTAAGGTTAGTATGTGGTTGGCTGGTTCCTTTATATGAAACTTTGTTTATTTTTTCATACTTATTAACTTTAGTAGCTATTCCTTTGTTTCTGTTATACATCTTCATTTTCCTTCTCAGTTGCTTCAAATGCAGAAGGTATATATGTCTCGCACTTTCTTATTGATCTCGAATTAATGTTGCTCTTCCTACTGTACTGTATACAACCAAGGGATTTGATCATTTTGATCCATCATTCAACAACTCCAAGGGTACATTATTTATGTAGTCTGACATTTCTTGTTTCTAGGTTTGTGTTAGGACAATTGAGAATAGACGAATTTGTATGGACAGTTGGACATTGGATAGGCAAAATCTGCAGAAGAAGAAGAATTCTTGATACTGTTAATAGTTGGAGCAGGTATTACTTTTCTGCTTTTCCATTTGATAGAATGTTAAAATAAATTTATACGCATTTGTTTCTTTCTTAGGAAAATTTTCCTACTTTTGTCCCATTTTTACCCGTTCACTGCTCAATGTTATTCCAAGATGAATATTGTCAGATGTTTTCTACTCCTCATTCAGTTTGCTATATCATCATGTCTTTAATTGTAATCACGCATAACTCGCGCTATCCCTTCTGCATGTATAGGTAATTCAAGCATTCCGAGCCAAGGCTAAGCTTGCAGTATTATTTCCGATTGTAAAGTAGCCTTGCAGGTTTTGTTTACGACTTTTTTTTTAAAAAAAATGTTGTTGGTGTTTGGACAGTTTATGTGCAGTTTGACTAATTTTATTTACCTGAGAGAAAAGAAAAAAAGTTAATCAGACGAACCTGAATATGGTGATGGCAGCAACAAAGTTACACTATTTTGTTCGTCCCTTTTGTCGTTCTTTTGTCTATTCAGCAAGAAGGCTTGAAGAATCCATTAAAGATGTGGCGGAAGCAAAAGGATATGAACAAATTCCTCATATTCTAAGCTCCTCTAAAGGGTCGCACGATAATCGGAATCCCTTTTCATTTTTATCCATCTTCCCTAAAAACACGTGTGGCAAAATTGTTGACGAAATTTTACAGTCTTTTAACCCCAATCAGGCCTCGTTCTTGTTCTTAATTGCATATTATCCTCTCCTTTCCTATAGTCTCCAAAGTTCAAATCTTCTCCCACTTGCACTCGCCATTCTTCAGTATTCTTAAATTTGATTTTACTAGAAAATAATTTAAATCGATAAAAAATAAATAGTACATATAGATTTATAGTGGTTTACTCTCAATTCGAAAGCCACGTACACTTTACCACTGCAAATTTCACTATAAACCCAAATCGAAAGTTGTGTTGGCAATTTTCTCTTACACTCTTGGTGAAAGCTTACTCAAGAAATTTCTCTTTATGTGCTATTGTCTTTTAAAGAAAAATGCTAATGGAGTCTTACACACAATTCTCTCAAGTATCCCTATTTATAAATAATGAGTGATGCTTTATAAAAAGCCAAAACCAACTCCAAATAGGAATAAAAAACCGAATCCTGTTCCAAATAGGATCAGAAACCAAAAGAGAGTAGGATTACGCTCCAAAAATCACAACAATCTCCCACTTGGAGACTAATCTCATTATATGTCTCGATCTGCAGTGGCAACTCCAATCCTCATCCAAGTAGGCCAACTGAAGTTACGCACAACTTCAGTTTATCATACAACTAAGCACTAGTACGCCATCTTCCAAAGCTGTCCTGATGAAGTGATACCAGAGTTGTATGTTCTTCGTTCGAGCATGGTAAACCGGGTTCTTAGCCAACTGAATGGAACTCTGACTATCACAATATAGTAAGCTCCCCTTGTGATCCTACTTCAGTTCTTGTAGAAAGAGTTTATCCACATTATCTCCTTCGTAACCTCCGTAACATCTATGTACTCAGTCTCACAGCTAGAGAGAGCTACTATCTTCTGAAACTTTGAAACCTAAAAAACCGCAGTACCTCCAAAGGTGTAAATATACCCGAATGGTGCTCTTCCTACTATCGACGTCACCACCATTGCCAGCATCAATGTATCCCTACAAAAGCGGCTCCGACTTTCGAAAACACAACGTTGAACTTAAGCTTCCCTTTAGATACTTGAAGATTCACATGTGCAATGTTTGGTCTCGTATATACCATCACGTATATAAGGTTGCCAATTGCAGAGGCATGAGGAACCTTATCCATATACACCATATCATCCTCGGTCACAGGTGAGTCATCTTTGGATAGCCCAAAGTGACAAGCCAAAAGAGTGCTAACTGGCTTCGCATCATCCATTTTGAACTTTCCTCTTCTGAAATCTTGACGCCCTCCTTATTTCTCATAATTCTCATTTCGAGGATCTTCTTCGTGACTCCCAAATCTTTCATCGTGAATTCTTCTAACAACTTTTTCTCCAGTCTATCAAACTCATGTAGATTTGCTCCTATGATCAGCATGTCATCGATGTAAAAGAGCAGTATCATGTAGGAGTCTTCAAGTCTCTTGAAGTAGAAACAGTGATATGCCTCATATCTCGCGAACTCAACCTTCTTCATAACCATGTCTAACTTCTTGTACCACTGTCTCGAAGCCTATTTTAGTCTGTACAGGCTCTTTGAAACTTGCTTACCAGCTTTTCCTTCCCTCTGACCTCAAATCCCTTGGGTTGCTTCATGTAAATTTCCTCCTCCAAGTCACCATGGAGAAAGGCTGTCTTCACGTCCATCTGCTGAAGATGTAGGTCTTCCTTGACTACTAGCCCAAGAAATGTTCTAATTGTCACAAACTAGACCACGGGAGATAAGATCTCTGTGTATTCAATTCCTTCTTTCTGTTGAAATCCCTTCACAACCAGTTTCGCTTTGTAGCGCTTACTTCCATTATGTTCCTCCTTTATCCGGTAGACCCACCCGTTCTGCAATGCCTTCTTCCTCTTTTTTAACTCGGCTAACTCTCATGTGTGATTGGACAATAGCGAGTCCATCTCATACTTCATTACCAGGTCTCACTTGATTTGCTCATCAAATTACATCGCTTTTTTATAGCTTTTTGGCTCTCCTCTATCAGTGAGCAGGATGTAGTTGAGAGACGGGGAGAACCTGTGAACTGCTTGCTGACTCTGAATGATCAACGCAACTCTGTACCCGATGTCCACTGATTTGACTTGTAGTTAACGTTCTCATCTACCTCTTTATCACTATCTTATTAATTTTCCTATCGAATTGCTTGCTTTTCTGTTGCAGGGATGTCACTCAGGTCTATGGTTTTCGAATCCTTCCTTGTAGAGACTCTGATTTCTAAGCTATCTCGCATCTTGTCCTTGTACATCACTTACTTGTTGAAGTCGATGTTCCTGTTTCGGATGATCTTCTGATTTTTGTCATCCCATAATTAATAACCAAACTCGGTGTCACCATAACCAATAAAATAACACTGCTTAGATTTCGGATCAAGTTTACTTCTACCAGCATCATCAATATGAACATAAACCAAGCAACAAAACACTTTCAGAAAAGAAATATTTATCTTTTTACCACTCCAAGCCACTTGTGGAATTCGATAGCCCAGAGGAATGGTGGGTCCTCTATTAATCAAGTAGGCTGTGGTGTTGATTGAATCTATCTAGAAAGTCTTAGTCCGTCCAGTATGTATTCTCATACTTCGGACACGCTCGTTCAATGTTTGATTTATTCTTTCCACTATCCCATTCTGCTGGGGTGTACTTGGAATAGTCTTCAACATCTTAATCCCATTATTAACACAATACTTCTTGAACTCTCCATTGATGTACTCTCCACCATTGTCGGACCTTAAACTCTTCAACTTGAGGTCTGTCTCGTTCTCAACAATGACCTTCCACTTCTTGAAAACAATAAACACGTTAGATTTATTCTTCATAAAATAAATCCATATTTTTCTTGTTTAATCGTCAATTAAGGTCACATAGTCCTTGATCCTCCGAGTGAAGCGATAGGGGATGGTCCCCACAAGTCAGTGTGCACCAATTCTAGCTTCTTAGTTTTCAACTCTTTTTTTTGTTCTTGAAAAACCTGACTCTTCTTTTCTTTCAAAGAATGCAACTCTCACATATGTGATAATCCACCTTATTCAACTCTGGAAGCATGTCATTAGTCACCAAAAGCTTCATGTGTTTCTTGCTCATATTGCCTAGTTTGTAATGCCACAACTCTGACTTTTTGCTGTTGTCGACAACAACGATCATATCATGACAACTCATCATCATGTAAAAAGTACCAGTCTTGTGACCTCGACCAACCACTATAGCACCTTTTGTTACCTTCCAAGCCTTACTACCGAAAATAAGATTACGTATCAACTTAGGCATATGTATAACCCTCATGATCTTCTATATCTGTCCATTTAAAATTCTTAGATTAATGTCCCGATGCCAAAAATCTCTTAAGGCTTTCCATCTGCCAGATAGACTTTTTCGTGATTGCCAGCAACATAATGTAATGACCCTCACAGTCATTTATGAGAATTACGTGATGTTTTGCATTCTAGAGCTTTTCAGTAGCTTTCCCAAGTCATTTATGACATTTTGGGACTGGTATTTCGGTTCCTAGGCGGCTTGATTGATATTTATCTCAAATTGCCTGTTTTAGAGCCTAAAACTAAGTACTTATTGAATAAAGTCAACTTTCCTTCAGTATGAGCTCAGAATTAAATTCTGACAATTCCTTTAGCTTCAGATGCCGAATAAATTCAAGATTGACCTTTAATTCGTGTTCGAGATTTTCCTTCTGAGTTTGTGCTAATTTGTATATTTTAGTTAAGCCAAAGCCTAAAATTAGAGCTTTGGTAGTTTTTTGGTATTTGGGGTGCCGAAATGGAATTTTGACTCTTCCATCAGCTCTGGAATGGTGAATTTAGGCTAGTAAGAGTGTTGGTGTGTTTTTTGGAGTGCTCGGTGTCATTTTGTGTACCTTGGCTTATTAGTGCGATTTAGTATTTCTTGGTTTCAGGGGTCATTTTATTCAAACAACCTCGGTTGGTCTTTTTGTTGATTCCTTAGAGTCTGGAAAGCCATTTCCATGCTGTTTACATATTTGATTTGTTGAAATTGGACTCGGAATGCTCATTGTAGACCCTCGGAGTTCATGATTTCAGCTATTGTGAAATTGCAAGCATAGATCGCCCCAATGATAGGTTAGGTCGCACCTGCAAGGTCGCCACAGCGAACTTGGTGTCTCCCCAACAACTTTCACCCCAGCGGTCATATTCCTCCCCTGCGACAATCTCCCCAGCGGGCTGAGGTTTGCCCCAACAACCCCGCCCCGGCGACTTAGCTTTTAACCCTAGAAAAAATTATAAAAACTATAAATAACTGCACACCCTTTATTTTATTATTTTCATAAAATTTATTTTAGTCTATTCTCTCAGTTTTTGTGGTGATTCTATGTGGAAAGTTCATCAAGTGTTATAGGAATAGTCTCATTCCTTGTTAATTTCATAAAATTGAGTTTCCTCCATTGATGAAAAAACTAAGGAAAGCTTATGATTTCTGACTATATCCAAGTTTAATGAATTAATTCTGTTCCTTGTACTATTCTACCCCATATTTATTGCTCCTCTGTTGAATTACTCCGTTTAAATTCGTAAAGCATGAATTTTTGCCCTTTTCTAATCAAATCCGTCCTGGACTAATTTGAAGCCCTTTCCTTGCTCGATTTGTGCTTATTTTTGGAGTATGGGTTCCTGGGATTCCAGTGAGCAGGGCATATGGACCCATTTTTAGGCCCAGTTCGGAACTTAGAATAAGTTATATCATTAGATTGGTATTGATCCATGAATTCTAATTATATGAGTTTTAGAACTGTTGGAGATTATTTGACATCAGTCAGAGTGACATTTGAGATTTGCAACTCTTGTTCTTCGAAAGACAGGTAGGCTCTGTGAGGCTATCTCTAGGTATATAGCTCTGATAATTATACTAAATAACATTTGTGGGCTGGGTTTCTAGCTTGTTATCTTGTACTTGGACCGCTTCTTTGTTCCGTTCCCTAGTTGTTCTCTATGTTAGCGTTCGTTGAAATACAATGCCCGAGACTTAGAATTAGCCTTGTGATGACTTTAGGGTGACTCTGGAAGTAGTAGAACGTTGATTGCGTGGGTTGGTTGTGAGTTTTTTCCTCAGGTTTGAGATGTTGCATTGTGCTGCTAGCTGTAGCTTAGATGCACCTGTGTAGGACATAAGTTGGCTATGTATAATATGTGTTGTGCATTCATTCTACGTGAGGTTGAGCCACAGGCTCGGTGGGGCCCGTATCACCACTTGATTTTGATGTTGTGGAGGCTATATACTGATAAGAAAGATAACGAAGAATAATGACATAATATATGATAACTTGGAAGTGTATTGAGCACCCGGTATTACTATTTTTATTTATTTTAGTCAGTCTTTATGCCCTTGCACCGGGAATATCATTTGACTGATTATTATTGGGAGTTGAGTTCGATTATGTTCAGTAGTGAGTACAGCTGCTAATACTTGAGTCCGTCGTTGTACGACAGTGAGGACAACTTTTCGACACTTATCACACCTATTGTCTTGGAAACTTTGATGATACTTGTTCCATTGAGAATGTTGGTGATACCACTATATTGAGGCCTAGGACGCCATGAATTTCCTAGTACGACTTAATGATACTATTGTTATGAGGCATTGGATGCTAGACTGTGATACCCTTGAGGCTCTGTGAATTGGGATGTGAGAATATGATGACGTTAGAGAATGTACGTGGTGGGCGTACCTCCATAGACCTTGTCTCTAGGCTGCAACAATGCAGAGAAAAGGTATAGATGGAGTCGGGATATACGGGAACTAGGGTTATACTTCCATGGATTCTGCCTACTGGGCCTAGCGTACTGGAGGAGGAACGTACACAGGACTGGTTACTTCATGTGAGTATATTTACTTTTATACACTTGTCTTCCTTAGTGTACCCCTGGCTGAGATATAAGGCCTACGAGTAAGCTTGGTTTCTGTGTTTAATTTATTTATTAAATTATCGATTTACTGTTTAGTTATTGTAGAGTTGCTTTTGAGACTTTCTGGTTATACGGGATAACTGTGCTAGATGCCTTTTGATTAGTCATCCTTCCCTTACTTGAGGTTACCAGTATACCGTCCATGTTCTCTTCTTGTCTTCTATTTGACTCTTGATTAGTTATTGTTATTATTCACATATATTGCTGTAAGTATTACGGCTATATCCTTCCTTCTTGCTTGAGATCCTATTATGTGATTTAGCTAGCGATGACCAGTCCTACTTGTTTCTGAATCTTATTTGAGTAGCTAGATTTCATGATGTACTATTTTCTTATGTGACCCTACTTTATTATATTCTATTATTTACTACTTTTATTATTGTTATATGCATAGTGGGCCTTCGAAGCCTACTTCGTACAGTTTGCTTCACGACTTGTACTCATACTACACTTGTTCCCCTGGTGTAGATCCGATTTCTAGTTGCCGACGTTGGTTACAGTTTTCTGTTCGTTCTTGTTGCTACTTACTTCAGAGATTTAGGTTGAGCTTGGCGTCCAACTATTCCTGCTTCTCTTTAGATTTGGATTGGTCTTCCTATACTTTCGAAAATATATTTATATTAGACTTTTGGATTTATGTTTTGTCTTTAGAAGTTCTATTTTGTTACACTGATGCTCGGTTTTGGGAAATTGTTGACTCATTGTAATTCTAGTACATTGAGTATTTTTCCTTTCCTTTGTATTTTACTTATTCTACTTGTGCTTTCCTCTATTGATGTAGTAGCCCTCCACTTCATCTTTGAGCTGCAGGGATGGTTCTCCTACTGGTAGGATAATAGGTTCCATCATGATCTGAGAAATTGGGTCATAACACTACTTCTCCGAAGATGTATACAACTTAGGTGAAATCATAAGTTCGGGGTGGGGTAGTTGGTTTTTAAGGAAAATTGGCCTTCGTGGAAGTGAAAAAGAATTGATGAGTACATCATTCCTTAGTAAAGTTTTTATTCTGTTCTTTTCATTTAGTAAGACTATTTTATTTTGGCCCTGGTTCTCCTTTGGATTGTGCATCTCAATTCATGTATAGAACTTAATTTGAGGGTGGCTATGTGAGAGATATCATGAGAACGCGTAATAAATCTCTGTCTTGTCCTTGGTCCGGTGAAGAATATTGTTTCTTTAACTTAAGTTTACAATTAGGTTGAAGGTGTCTATCACGAATTCTTCCTAAAAAAAAAGAGAAAAAAGATAAATACATATTCTTTAGGTGCTGCGTTATTTAGTGACAATAAAAAGGAAGGATGATATGAGTTAGATAAGGCTTGTGCATGAAGTTTGGTATTGAGAAAAAAAGAGCAAGGTTATAAGATTTGAATGCATTTTGGAAATGTATATTCACTTCATCTAAAATGAGTTACCTACCTATATCCTTTCCTCACATTACAAGCTTGATAAAGACCTTTGAGATTCTCAGTGTTTGTTGACATTTGATTTCTTTGATGAGTGAGTATTTGTGTATTCGTCCCTTTTATTCTTGTATATATGTGGACTGTTTTGAGACTTTCTTTCTTGTGACGACATGTAAATTATGACAGTTGGTGATGTTGACAAATCCCAATAATGAGATAAAAGAGTATGCTTTGAGTATTATTAGCCTTGATTCACATCTTGAGTATTTGTTGTTGTTGTTACTTGATAAAGTTGATTTTTTTCATTGCATGCTTGAAAATTGTTATTTTTGGAATGGAGGGAGTTGTTGCAAAAGGAGTGCAAGTTGCATACTACTTATTTGGACCAACCGAAACCATGATCTTTGTTCTTGATTTGAGGAAAATGTAGAGTTGGATTGTTGATTTTTTATCAAGCTTGAATTGATAATGTCCTCGTGTTATGTTTGATTTTTTTTCTTGAGAACAAGCAAAGATTTAAGTTGGGCAGTGTTGATGAGAGGTGAATTACCATTTTATGTGATCACTTTTGCTATATATTCACATTCTTTATGCATGATTTAAGGATACTTATGGTATGAATTGATTATGTTTCAGGAAATCCTTATGCAGAAGTGATCAGAGGTGGAATGATGCAAAAGCATGACAAAAGGAGCTTAAAATGAAGAAAATGAGATGAATAGGAAAATTTCCAGAAAACCTCTATAGCTACCGATAAATCGGACAATGACCGATTTATCGGTCAGCCCACATAGTCAGAAGCTAATGATACATCGGTCAAAAAACTGATTTATTGATCATCCAAGACATTCAGAAGATATGGATAAATTTTCCAATGGAATGATTTATCGATCAAGTTAACAAAGCCAAACGATAGATAAATTTGTCAATTGTGCCGATAAATCAATAAGTACCAATAAATTATCACTAATAACATATAAATCGACGATTGCTGCTCTAGGAAATAGTGGAATTTCATGTTTTTGGATGCCAACTCTACATAAACCTACCAAGGTCATCTTCGGGAGTATCTTTGGTAGCCCTTGGCTAAAATTACAACAAAGAAAGAGATTGCAACCATCCATCTACACCTTGGGTTGAAGATTTAGTGATTTGTAGTGTTAAATCCTTTACCCGTATCTTTTTCCCTAGTTTTAATTATTTATTTTCAGTATGTAGGCTTTAATTTTTATTTGAATTTATAGTTGTAACTGATACAGTATTTGGATTTGGGTTTTAATATCATCTTATGCTTTCGTAAATCTAATATTTTTGATTATTAATTGAGTTTTGTGGACCTAAATTTATCGTTGTTCTTGAATTGATTTCTAAAGGGAGTAGCTAACCCTTGAACTTTCCCATATACTTTGATCGAGCTTGAGAGAATAAATTGGAGTTGGGAAGATAAATTTAGCACGATTTAGAGTTTTGAATTCTATATCATGGTTTTTATCTAGAGATAGTGAAATCCTAGAGTAGCCTTAAATTGGTTTGGTTTCATAGCCTTATGTTGGTTCAAGAGTACGATGTCAAGTAATATTCGCTAGTGTTTGAGATAAACTAGCGGATATTTTAAAATCGAAGGCTAAGTCTCAAACTTCATGCTTGATTGATGGATATTCAATTAACATCCATGGACCATTGATGATTTAATTTCCTAGTTTGGTTTCTTGTTATCTTCGAGTTGTGAATCTATTGTTCAAATCATGTGCATATAAAATATTTGATACCTTTATAGTATTTTTATCCCTCCCAAACCTTGTATAATCCGTTCAAGTTATATTAGTTGCAATTTAGTTTTCGCTCTTATGCGATTGCCTCACATATAATTGTTCCTCATGGATTCTACCTGACTCTTTGTTGGATAATTATACTTTGATAACATCCTCATACACTTTTAGATTGGTTTTAAAGTGTAATTTAGCATTATCACTGGGATTAACACTTGGATTTATCAGAGTTCTCATATAATAATAGCTACCATTCCAACATTCTTAGCACTATTTGAGGCCTTATACAGTAGCGTTGCTGATAGGTTGGTATAGTATTGTCGAAATTTTTCCTCAAAATTCTAATTTGATTTGGGATACCACAGTGAGAGTTCGAGTTATTCAGGATAAACTAAGGATATCATAGATCCGTCAGAAGAGTTATGAAGATCGTAGGATTTGATCCCTAGAGTTTAATATCGGGAATAGGGTTTTCTTGCGAGTGTCACTCATGAAGGCTTTATGAGATTTGGTCTGAGGGGAAAGCTTAGCCCCAGGTTTATCGGGCCATATGAGATTATAAAGTGGATCAACAAGGTTGCTTACAGGTTAGACCTACCTCCAGAGTTAGTTATTGTTCACCAATATTTTATGTGTCAATGCTTTGCTATTTTATGTCAGGTCCTTCCCATGTTCTCCTCTCTGAGTTAGTTTAGTTGGAAGATCAATTGACGTATGTTGAGAAGCCTGAGGCCATTATTGGCAGAGATGTGAGGCGACTCAGGTCCAGAGGTATTCTAGTTGTGAGGGTTCATTGGTCCCACCACCCAATCGAGGAGGCTACTAAGGAGATAGAGAGGGATATGAGAGCCCTGTACTCGTAGTTGTTTGAATCTTCAGGTACTTCTCCTACTCTTTAACTTTCACCCGATGAAAGTTCCTGCAGTGGGGGATGTTGTTACGACCCTCGAGATTATTTTCATATTATTATACTTCCTTGCATTTAGAGCATCTTTATAACTGCCTCAAGTCGTTTATGACTTGCTTGGATCAGTAGGTTGGATACTTGCCAGTTGTTGTGGTGTAATTCCGTTGCAATTATGACCTCTTTGGACTTACATTGTTCATGATCTCGAATATCATTTTTTAAAATTTTTTCAAGTCCAAAATATTGATCACATATAGATTTCATATATGGAATGTTATAATTGGACTCTGTTTCAATACTGTGTGTATTTTGAAAATTTTCAAAATCTGTCAGGATTTGTCCATGAGGAGCCATAAATTGGTGACCAATAAATCGGTGAATGGACTGATAAATCAGCTAAAAATCGGCCATTTTGGTTGATTTATCGGACAAGCGGTGACTTTATTAAAAATTGCTTTTCCCCTTTTTTTTATCATTTTTCTTAGTTTCTCTCTAATTTCTTGGATTTTCAAGGCATATTTAAGAAAATTTGTAAGTTGTTTAATCAATTTTTACTTCGTAGAAGATTGTTACGGTGGTTCTACAATCATTTCTATAGGGTAATTCTTAGTTTCTTTATTTTACAAACTTTTCGGGCTTATACTTTTGATTTTATCGTAAAATATAGCCCTATTCTGATCTAAAATATGTCAGAGCTTTGTTCTACATGTTGGTATAAATATTTTATTTTTCGTGCTTTGAACCCAATTTTAGCCTAGATTTTAACCCCGCTATGTATATAGCAATATGGGTCTTGTTTTACTTGTATTGACACATAGGTTACTTTTCTTCTAGACTTGTGTGATTCTGAGCATCGCATGTGATTTTGGACATTCGAGGCATGCTTCTCAAGGATATCTTTGGAATCTAGGTAGGCTACGGTCTACTTTCTTCACAATGGGTATTAGTATAGTATATGCATGGTAAAGCACCAGCTTGGGGCTGGGATGAATGCTCGGGCCCCGATATGCTTATGCTTCACAACCTAGGTCCAATTAGCTGGCTTGTAGATTAAGTATTTATCTTGGGGATATACTTCCCTGCCCGCATGTTCTATGCTGACTCTGGACTATTGTATGGTTAGATGGAGGAGTAATACCTTTGATGCATATCTTTATATGCTAGTGTTGGACCGTAGGGATGTTGGGGAGAGGATTAAACTAGTGTTTAGAGCTTAGCAGTTATCCCTCGATTTAGGATTGTGGCTTTTAGGCCGATCAAGGTAAGATGATTATTTTGTGTTCTTCCTGAAACATTGTGTATGCTATTAGGGTATGTGTGGCCTTGAGGTCATAGTTAGAGGAGTACAACTATGCTGGATACTCCGCTGCTTTATATGGAGACCGCGTATTAGCTAGTTATGGCTCTGATGGATACTAGCTTCCTTGCGTGATGGAATATACCTAGCCAAGAATGGCTATGTTGCCTTAGCATCCCTATGTGGTGATATATTTCCCTTGACTGGTTCGAGCCTGGGAATAAAGGGTATTTGGCTGAGCTATGATGGTGCGGTAGTCTCACTGCATACGTGTGTACTTGGGCACTTGTGGCACCTCTGGTGCGGTTAACCATAGCTCGGGGTCCATGGTTCGTCTAGGAGAGGTTATACCTCATGCCCAGGGCATGGCATCCATGCTATAGATTCTAGTCATCGACCTTAGACCAATCTCGCCTAGTGACTAGTTTTGTGTCGAGAGCATGCATTAAAATATTTTAAAAGACGTAGTTAGATTTGGATAGGGTATTAATGAGAAATTAGTTCCATGTACCTAGATCATTCCCGTCTGCACTTAGGAGCAGTATAGCGCTATTTTAACCCACCATCTGAGGCTATTCCCTTACTATTACTATAAGTTCGAGATATTATCTATGTGACCATAGTGGGATCTTGCTAACGTGCCGGTTGTGCCTATATGGAGGTACTTAGGTTCCATTGAGATATTATGTATGGTCTGAGCCCGAGCTTTGGTACCTTAGATTGACGTCCATATCACAGTGGGCGGGTTGTGAGTTTTGCATATAGGTTCGAATACCTCTATGGACCCTGCCAACCCGGTTCGCTATGCATGGGGCATGATGTGCAGCTGGGTGGAGGGTTATACGGGTAAGTAGTTATGCATGGTTCTAGTTCTATGTGGGTTCCTCTTGATTCAGGACTATCCTATAGATGGAGCATGTCGATGCTTGGTTTCGGTTATGTAATTCGAGTCCTCCATGGGTCTTTCTCAATTCAAAACTATCCCAGATATGGAGCATTCTATCACTCTACATGGTACGCGGTTTGAGTCCTCCATAAGTTCCTCTTGATACGGGACCATCCTAAAGAGGGAGCATGCCGATAATTATCTGCACTTCCACAGTCCCTCTTGACTTGAGACTATCCCAGAGAGGGTGTATGCAGTTAAGTATTTGCACCTTTACTACAACCTTCTTGATCCAGGAGCATTCTATATACGGAGAACGCAGATAATTAATGGCACTTTCAACACATTCACTCTTGACTCGAGACTATCTAATAGAGGGAATATTCCAAATTTCTCTTTACGTTTCCAATGCCTCTTTGCGTTGTATCTTCCTGCATTGGCTTGTACTCCCTGGGACTTACAGGGGAAGTTCTGTTGGTTTAATTATATATTATTTAATGATTGCTATCTAGACCGTATTTCTACTCTTCTGTGTGGTGGATTACCTTCCTTAGTACAATTACTATTACTTCTATATTATCGACGTTATCCCTACATTGTTAGGTTTGTACTTATACTAGTTATGCTATAGCTCTAGGTACGTGTTACACATGGTCACAATCTACTTGTGACCCGAGTATGTATGTGTGACTGACCTTGTTAGTGCACCCTTTATACCTTTTAGATGACACTTTACACACTGATGACTAATCCCTTTCCCCGCACCTACTAGCTATTACCATAGCGACCTCTTTTGGGTTGTTCATTATGTGCCACTACTCTACTTGCTTTGATCTTTCTTTACCTTTATATATGATTAATTTTTCCCAATCTTCCTATGGTGCCTACTAGATACCTATTATTTTTGGCACTCATGCTACACTTCTGCATCTTTTCTTGATGTAGGTACTGAAATGAGTCATTCGAATGGGCGTGATCAAGCTCATTAGATAGTGTGATTCCAGGAGATTACGTAAGCATCTGGTGTCCTTGTTGACCAGTTTTCTTTTAGTACTAGAGTTATCCTAGTTGGGCCTTGTATAGCTATCTTTTTGTAGTTTTTTTCCTATCGTGGTTTGTATTATATACTTCATGTAAATAGATGCTCTGGAGCCAGACACTACATTTTGGGAGTTTCGTCAGTCTGTATTTGTTCTTATGTATTTTTTTGGTACTTCTTATCTTTATATCCTTCTTTTAGTTTCTTGGTTCTTGCAACTCGCTTATTGCTACCCTCTCTGGGCCAGGGTTATTCTTGTCTACAGATAAGATATAGACGCCATCAGTACTTGATCTTTGGGTCATGATAAAATGCCTGGGAATAACCGGTCTAAATCCCTATAATCTCAATATTATTGCTCGGGCATCACCAAGACTAAAACTAGAAGAAATCACAGAAATCCAATACTCGGGTATCACCGAGTCTAGTAGTATATCCAAAATAGTAATTACATCTTCATTACCTCATTTATCATTGAAAATTGGTAAAACCATTATTTTATACCCATTTTAATATCATAATATTTAAAATAGGCTCACAAAGCGATGCAAGGTTTCAAAATCAGTGATGTCGGTTTCTTGCAGAAAACATAAGAAATCAATGCATAAAAACCACATTTCATGATAATAATAGGATCAACCATGAACAATAGCTAAAACAAGTCTTGCCGTCCTTGCATAGACACAAATACTATAGCAATATAAAACCATCTAGTCAATGTTTGGTTTACAATAATCCCACCATCTATGTTCTAGAGTCAATCAAGACCGTACAGGGTTAACTATAATTGCAAATGCAACACTAATGCGTAACCAAGAATTGGACAGGGTCATGGGTACAAAACCTAGAATACCAACCCAAGGATGACCAATTACTATAATTATTTCCCATATAATCCAAGTCTAAGACTGGCAAGCCATAACCTACCTGATGTTCGAAGATAAGCTCATAAATATTGAGAAGAATAGTCTAGGGTAGGCTGACAACTCCAAAATTCATAAACAAGCTCGAACAATGAAACTAGTAAAATAATAGTTTACATGTTAAAAGGAGTCAAATCATACCCATAAATCTCTAATTATAGCTATGGTCAAATATGGGTCAGAAGGGGGCCTATGGTCCTTCTAACCTAGAACTTCAAACAAAAGGTACCAAAATATTCCCCTTATGGTAGGGAACAAATACCCAACATTTAGAGCTAAGACGAGGAATAACTAATCTAGAAATAATAATTTAAAATAAAGAAATGACTTGAATAATTTGGAATTTTTTGAACGAAATTGGGTGAATAATGAGCAGGATTGTGTGATTGGTTATGATTTGAGATAGTTAGAGACTCAAGAGTGCAACTATTCCACTCATGACTTTGAGTTGACGGTGGCAGTCTTCCTACTCATGATTTGAAGGCATAATTTATAGGGTTTGCATTGTGATATCTTCATTGATCATTATGGTCTTCAGTACATCATGTGTAAAAAGAACCTAATTTGAGATGTCACAGATGGATTGAGTTGCTGAAGGACTATGATATCATTATTTTGTATCATCCGGCAAAGGAAAACGTGGAAACATATGCCTTCAATTGGAAACTAGTGAGTATGGAAGTTTGGCACTTTTAGTTTCCAAAAAGCCGTTGTCTTTGGAAATTCCGTCCTCTTCTAACCAATTGGTCTGATTTGATTTTTTAGATTCTAGCTGTATTTTTTCTAGTTTAAAAGTCTCATTCTACTTTGGTTGATCAGAATCGACAACACTAGTTTGAGGACCATGATTTGATTGACATTCGTGATTGGATATTGAGGGGTGATCCCCATAGAGTTGTAGTAGACTTAGAGGGTTTTTTAAGGTTCAACGATCGTATTTACATTCCGAAGGTCAAAAATTTAATTTAGTGGATCCTTCACATATTGTTCTAGATATTTCATCCATCTAGGTGCAGCTAAGATGTATAGATATTTGAGACAACTTTACTATTGGAGTGGTATGGAGAGAGATATAGAAGAGTTTTTTTATTGATGTTTGAATTGTCAATAGGTCAAGTATGAGCATTGGAGACCCAATGGATTGGTGTAAAGGCTTTCTATTTTCGAGTGCAAGTGGGAATGAATCACTATGGATTTTTTTCTTAGTTTCCACGTACTTCTAGAAGTCATGATTCAATTTAGGTGTAGGTTGACTAAGTCTACACAGTTCACTCTGTTTCATACTTCCTACAGTGCAAAGAACTTAGCGAGAACTATCTTAGTGAGGTGGTTTTTTTGCATGGGATTTTGGTTTTCATTATTTTCAACCATGGTAATCAGTCTACTTCTTATTTTTGGAGGGCTATTCAATAAGTTATGGGTACAAAGGTTTATCTCAACATATCTTTTCACCCGCAGATGGGTGGTCAGTTTGAGAGGAGTATTAAGGTCCTAGAGGACATGTTGTGAGCTTGTGCTCTTGTCTTTCATGCTTCGTACATCTAACCTTGGTGCCATTTGTATATAATGATAACTACCATTAGAGTATTCAGATGGTGCCTTTTTAGGATTTGTGTGGTAGGTGGTATCAATCGCTGGTGGGTTGGTTTAATAGTTTTGAGTTTAGATTATATAGTACATACTTTATTCATGATAATTTGGATAGTGTTTGTATGATTTAGGATAAACTTTGGACAGCCTAGAGTAGTTTAGTGTTGGTGATTGTTCATTTGGGTATTGTCCATGAAGGGCGTGATGAGGTTTGGGAAGTGGATCAACCTTAGCCTCAAGTATATAGCTCTTTTGAGATCCTTTGTTGTATTGGTAGTGTTGCATATGATCTAGCCTTAATTCTGATATTTCAACTATGCATTTGGTTTCCCATTTGTATATGTTGAGATGGTATTTTCCTGACGAGTCTCATGTGCTTCGGGTTGATACAGTTCAGTTAGCGGAGGATTTGACCTTTATTGATGAGCCCGCATCGATTGTGGCCGGAGATGTTAGAGAATTGAGGACTAGGGTGATTTGTAGTGGTAAAGGCTCAATGGAAGCACTGTCTGGTTTAGGAGGCTACTTGGGAGATCAAGAGTGAGATATAGATGTAGTATCTGCAACTGTTTGAGCCTTCAGGTACTCCTTTCTTCTAAGTTCTGGGTATGGAATTCTTTTTAGTACTAGATGTTTTAGTGGCCTTTCTAGTCATTTTACTTTTTCTCAACTTTTCTTACATCTCAGAGCTTTCCTATAGTTTCCCCAAGTTATTTATTACTTGTCAGAATCGGTGGTTCGATTCCCCGGTCCGTCATTTGAATTTTATGTTAGTTTTCCTACTTTAGAGTCTTAGCTTTTGAATTGTAAACTTCAGTCAGTATTTCTTAAAAACAAACTCAAAATCAGATTCTTATATTTTCATTAGCCCTAGAATATGGATTTTGGTCTAGATGGACTCTTGGTTTGTTTCTGAAAGCCTTAGTTCTGATCTTTTCACATTTTGCATATTTTATCTATTTTGGAGTTGGAAATTTTGTCTTTCGTTAACTTCTGATGATCAGTGCGTTGAACAAAAAATTTGAATGCGACATCAACTCTGGGATGTTGAGTTTCTATTAGGTGAGGTGTTGGTTTGGATCCTGGACTAGCCGGGCTCATTTTGAGTTTCGGTGGGAATTTTGAAAATTTAGATCGAGGGTTGAATTTTATTAATATTTTTTGAAAACTATCTTGAATTAGAATTGTTTCTATGCCATAAAGTCTAGAATATCATTTCTATGCAGGTAGGGTATTTGGTTTTTGTTCATCGAGTTCCAAATGCATTTCAAGCCCTCGCTGGGATTATTTTCTTAGCATGTTTTTACTACACCAGATTGCTTGTATGCCTTGAAAATACTCTTTGCGATCGCACCCTCATTCTTGAAATCATATTATTTTAGACTTTCTTATCTTTGTGATTGTGACTTAGCCCAAGAGATAGTGAATCATTGACCTTCACCCTTTGACCAAGTTCCTTCATCGCAACCTTGGTCAATCCCATTCGATTGCGATGCCTTTGTAATTTTTCATTATGCAATCGGGGTGAACAGTGTCACCATCATGAAGTACTATTTACCTAGCAGTATATACACCCCAATTTTCAGTATTTGTTCGTCCATCTTCACCTTAAAAATCATAAATTTCCTCCATTGATAAACCTTGGGTCTTTGCATGTGAGCTTGGGTGTCGTGACCCAAAGGTCTTTTTTGGTATTTCCTGTAAATTAACATTTTTCCCTTCTCAAAAGTTTCCTTAAATCCTATTTAGCTGTTTTACGGGGTTGGGTTAGATATTGGATCTAAAAAGTTATGAATTTTGGGAATTCCTTAGTGAATTGTGGCCTTTATGTTGAAATATTTGAGTTTTGGAACCTCATTTGGAGTTTCGAGTATCAAAACGGAATTACATAAGTTTCATTAGCTCCGAAATATGGAAATTAGTCTAGGAGGACCATTATTTTTATTTCTAGACATTTCATGTTGATTATAACACATTTGACAAGATAACATTGAGTTTTAAGGCCAAAGTTTGACTTTGGTCAATATTTAATGATCGAGCACTCATATTAGAATTTTATCAATTCCGTTGGATCTAGGAGTTGTCTAGAAGAAGGTTTTTCTATTGCTCCATAGGTTCCGAATATGTTTTGATATGTTGATGTAAAGTTTGTGTTTTACCGACAATGGGGAACATCGAGTCAAGGAGACCTTGGATTACCATTATGATGATTCTAATGGGTCTATAATATCATTTCGACTCAAAATTCATATTTGTTTTATGTTCGTGGTGTCCAGGATGAGCTTCAAAAGTTCAAAAGAAAGTTAGAGCTAAACTTAGAAAAGGGAGCCAAACTACTCATACAAGGGGTGCATGGACCATGCCTTGGCTCGTGTGTGCGATGTATGACTAGGAAAAGAAATTCCACGACTCGTAAAAGTTATGCACAACCCATTCTTGGGTCGTGCGTCAAGACTTGATCAAAAATATGTTTTTCCAGCTTTTAATGAAGGGTATTTCAGAACTTTTACATACTCCCTAGCGTATATATAAACCTTGCTCGACTTTTAGCTTCATTTTCATGTTCCAAAACCCTTTCTAATCACATTAAAATATAATTTTATCATTCGTAAGATTCAAGTAACAAGTAACAAGTTCCAAGGATCCAAGATCCTTTGTATGATTTTCAACCAAAACACCTAATATTTAAAGGATTCTAAACACGAGTTCATCTATATTTCTTATGTTTTGTAAGAATTACTTTAGGTATTTAAAACCCATTATTTTTTATGAATATATTGATATTTGATCTATCAAATTAAACTCTATACTTTAGGTTAAACTTGATATTTAAAATCCAGCCTCCTAAATTTCAAAAACGGTTTTGGCTTGGCTTTTTGGGAGTAATTTTGGACCCAAGTTAGGGATTTCTATACAATTATTATTTATCATGATTTATCATGATAAGATTCATTATTTAGTATATTTCTCAGGGTTGGAGGACAACGCAAAGGC
>JBDJHY010233047.1:0-10986 GCA_039654485.1 Withania somnifera
AAACGGACAATCGACGAGTGGCACCGCGCCAGACGACAGAGGGAACAGCGGGCACACATAAGGTCACGAGAGTGGGATAACAATCCAGGACCGCACAATAGGAGGACAAACAATCCATGCTCAAAATCACATCTAAATCTAACATAGCAAGCTCAATCAAGTCAACTCACACATTGTAACCCCAAATAGTCACAAGCCACGACCCATATACCCGATCCACCACTAGGGCCACATAAACCAGGGTGGATACACTCAAGGGTATAGGTAGCCTCTCACTAACAACACTCAATCGCGAAGCAAATAAATAGATATATAGGATAGTGTGCAACCCGGATCAAATATTGTCAATGCAAAACACCCAAGAATAGTCAACGTATCAGTGTAAACAGCATCAGAGGCCTCAGCCCTCTTAGAAATGGCATAAAACTTGTGTTGTCCCCCATCCCGCTGTGATCCTAAATCCCTACCTTTTCCTCTGGCCACCCGGCCTCCTCTCCTAAATCCACAAGTAGCCGGTGGCCCCCCTCTGACTGGTGGAACCGTCTACCATGAATGAACAGGTAATGTTGCGGCTAAGAGGCCTTATCCTGAGGGAAATTTTGGGCATAGTGGCCCCAACCTCCATACTCAAAACACCCCTTAGCTGAACGATCTCTGTAGATCCTTGAAAAATATCAAGCATAATGGCCCCGCTCCCGAAACTCATAAAAAGTATCCCCAGTCCTGAAATTACCATAAATTCTGTTGGCATGGCACCACGAACTAGAAACTGGGCCCCTAATGGAATGGATACTCGCCCCCTACCGAAGGCCTTGCACTATTGGCTCGGCTGGGACCTCCAGTGCAAATTACAACCCTCTGGCCTGGATCCTGAAAACCCGCCCTGATGGCGCTGCCTCTTCTCATTGCCCCTCTTGGGCCTAGCAAGATAAAAGCTCCATACGGCGAGCATGGTCAGAAACATCTAGAAATGACTTCTATAGCACAAGAAGAAACACAATATGGTCCTGCAAGTCAGGCCTCAGAACTTGATAAAAGTGGTGAATTCACTCCTCCTCGATAGATATCAAGTCCCTGGTGTGACTGGACAAATAAATGAAGCGTGCCTTATACTTTGGCACCATCATAAAACCCTTTCTCAACCCCTCGAACTATGCCCACAATGTATCAAGAATGTTTCTAGGCACATACTAGGCTAGAAATGCCTCTCTAAACTTTCCCCAAGTGGGTGAAGTTCACCCTAGCGGCCTACGATCTCAAAATACTTGCCACCACTGATAGGTAAGACCCTTTAAAAGGTACGAAGTAAACTCTACCAGTGCGAATCTAGAAGCTCCAAAGTCCATAAGAGCTCCTCATAGAACAAACTCGTGAGGGTCCTACCCTGTGCTCCCAAAAACATTGCAGAGGCAATCTGTAGAAAGTTATCCAATATTTTTTGCACCTCAAATACGGGTAAAGTAGGAGAGAGCGGTAGTGCAATAGTAGTGGTAGTAGTCTTACATGATATAGCTGGTGCAGCTAGTGGTGGTGTGTTGGGGCTACAAACACTTGGGGAGATGGTGAACCCTGTGCCACTCCCTAAGCAGATTACTGCATCCTGTCTACCGTTGTACTATCTAACATTTAGAACATCTACCATAATAGGTCTCAAAATGTAGCAGGTGGTGGCAGTGGCACAAGGGATGCCTGCAGCTATGAAATTATTGGGGAAGAAGGGACCGGTGGATCATTCTCCTCTACCCCACTGACTTACTAAGGAGGGTACTGATCCATTGAAGATCCTCTTATACGGACCAGCTGCAAAGGAATAAATTCAAGGTAAGTTCCAGAATAAGTACAAACAACAACGCACGATAGGATTACAAAGAGGGAAGTAGTTCCTAAGGCACCCATATCCTCTCAAAGATCAAAAACGGACTTCGATGCACCGATCTGTAGGACTCTACTAGGTACTTGCTCCAATGCCACAGAGATCACTGATCCTGGCTATGATACTACTCTGCAATGACCCAAAATTCAAGTCATAATGGCATCTACAACCCTCATTTAGACAAGCCTAACCCTATGGCTTTGAGCTACGTGCACTGGGCTATAAACACTCAAATCATCCAGCAAAGCGGAAAAGTATAAGAAAAAACATAAAAGAATATAAGCAGAAGAAATACACACACAACCTAAATCCTAAAACCTCATGCCAATGGCATATGGAGCTACTATACAGAGTTACCAAAGATAGAATACAAAGAAACTCCTACAAAGGTAATACAACACAGAGCCAGATATGGACTCAGTAAAGCAAGCCGACCTCAAGGAAACGACGGTCGGCTTTGATGACAAAGATCATCATAATCTCCGTAATCAAGGTATAAAATGCAAACAAGGTACCTATTAGGCATCATAGGCCGACTAGGCTAAAATAAAATGCAACTAATAAAGGAGAGCAAGTAAAATAGGTAAACAATAGTCGAAAAGCGGTAAAACTAATAGATATGTAGATAGATAAGATACCATAAGTGTAGTACAGATCTACAAGAACAAAAACATGGTGAACACGATCTGGAGTGATCAGTACCCAAAAATCGAAAATCAAACTAATGAAATGTTCCTGTGCTCCAGCTAAGCCAAGACCTTACTCACCATAAGAATATATATATATATATGCACTACCACTAACGAATTGAACGAAGGAATACAACTAAGTAAGGAATAGAAAGTAAACAAATAGAACGCACTTGGCATCCCATACAACCAGTAAGTACAAACAGCCTAACAAAACCCACAGTGACTTCCCCCTTAAGTTCGATGACCACAATTAATACAAACGTAATATACAAGGGTACAGGAAAGCATAATAGAGTTGTATCATGTAGTTCCAACAACATCCTCTCAATAAGTTCCAATCTCGAGGCCTCACCCAAATAGTGCCAAAATTAGGGTCCACGCCCCATCAATGCCAAACTCAGGGTCAGCATCCTGGAGGACCTTACCTCTAATCAAATGTAGGGTTTGTGCCCATCAGTACCAAACTCATGGTCCACGCCCCATCAATGCCAAACTCATCCCAAACAATAATAATACAGGTGCCTCAACACAATATAGCAACAAGAATAAAAATTATAATAAAAATTAAATGTAACCGGAGTCTAGGATTGGCCAAAGGACACCATCTCAGAGCTCATCTCACCATACTCATCACACGACAACTAAAATTTCCCATGGTTTGTGGCCCCCACGCATTGAGACCAGTACTAGGCATACAACCCTTCACCCTTTATGCAATTTCACGGCCCTCAATATCCAATAAGGATATCAGCTAAAAATATAACAAACAACCTAAATCCCAACCCACACTACTGGCCAAAGCTCAAAATAATATCCTAGTCTATAATGCACATAAATAAACCTAGCCTACTTAGGCGCCGGTGAAATATCCTTGAGATATGTATATCGTGGGCCCGAAGCTCCAACACAGATGAAGTCACCCACACCTATCAAATTATAAATCCAGGGATTAAAATACGAAGAATAAGACCCATATTTCAATTAGAATTAGGGATAAAAAGCGGGCCCCAAAATAAACCGGCGGGCCCCACAACCCAAAATTCTAAACTGAATATACACCATAGAGCCCTAAGTTCTAGGGACTTGTGTCCTAAAATTGAGTTAAGGAGATAAGAAATCAAGGGAGAAAAAAAGTTTTACATTAAAGAAAATCTAACATTTTACATAAGTTAAAAGAGGTCGAAAGAGCGAGAAATGCCCGGGAAAACGTGCTCCACGAACTCGCATTATCTCACACTCAAAACACCAGATCCCAAGGCCTGTCTATGGAAATTTTTAAACAAAACAAATAGTTGTAAATAAAGGGGATGATCTCCTTCTCAAAGACTATTTGGCCCAAAGGCGCCCCATCTGGCCGCTTGGGCAACCTCGCAAGGAAGAGATGAATCTTGCTGGGGCAGTCTCTCCAGGGAGAATCCTTGGGTATAGGGGCGATGGCACAGGGGTGGACCAAGGGTCGCTTGGGAGTTTTGCAACCTGCAACAAAATTAAGCAAAATAAGAACTCTTCGAGGGGCCTAAAACCAACATCCCGAGTCACATTCTAGAAAACCAATTGTGCATTTTGGGTGGAAAATACAATATGAACTAAATGGAATCAATGAAATGGCCAATCAAGTCCTTTTATGTGAAAAATACCAAAAACTTAAAAGGATCAAAAGGAGCCAATTTTTGGACTTTTCACAAACCAACTCAAAATGAGCACGGCCACCCCTAAGAAGTGAACCAATGACTCAACTTGCCTAATCTTGACATTTCGGAACTGATGGAATCATTGAAATTCTAATCTGATTCTCTAATCACCTAAAGACCACCCAGGCTCCAAAATAAGCTTTGGTTGGGCTGAATTAACCCAAAATCGAAATGAAAAAGCTCGGGACACAAACTTAAGGTCCACTTAGACCAAAGTCAGCATTTCAGAGATAACATAACTATTGGAATTGGATTCTGAGAGTGTTTACTATAACTTCACTCTCGAGTTCCACTATTTCAAAGTTAAAACTTCAAAAGAGGAAAACTGAGATAATGAGGAAACGAGCCGCCAGGGCACTGAGCTATCGGTCCCAGCAAATCATAAATGACTTAGACAACTACCAGAAATTTCTAAGTAAATAAAAAGATTAAAATGAAGGAAATGACCAAACGGGTCATCACACTTAAAAACATATATTGCGCAACCTTTTCCATGCTTGGATAGTGAAGTTTCTCCATTATAAATCTCATTATACCTTAATGAGGTAGAAAGTCCACAAATATCCATGAACATAGAACCAAAAGCTCCAATAGTTGAAGAAGGTCCATATATGATAATGAGAGCCTCCACCATATGAAGGACCTGGATCAACAAAAAAGATTAGTATTGAGACTGGACTCACAGCTTTAACCCTCAAGGATGCTAAAACCATGTCAGATACCTTAATTCTTGATTAACAGTGTTGTGATGTAAATGTGATTGCTAGACCAGAAGGCTCATGCTTCCATGACATAAAAGGAGACATGAACAATTCTAATGGAGGAATCCCTCAGATGAAAGAAACAACTCCATTAAAAATAAAAAACCTCACAGGTTCAAAACATTGGTAAGCTCCAAAGATCGATGCTTGTTTACAATAGGACTAGACATTACACAAACTTGTCATCGAGATAGGAGTACTAGGAAATCCCCAGCACTATGCAAGACAGCAATATCATGAATCTTAGGGTGATTGGATACCTCTCTATCAACCCTTCTAATGAATGGACCTCTCTTTTAGAAATGGTAGACTTTGATATCATTCTCAGCATGGACTTACTACATGCATGTTATGCTATAATTGATTGTAGAACCCGAGTCGTAAAATTCCAATTTAAAAAAAAAACAGTCCTTGAGCTGAAGGTAATCCTCCATGTCATAAGGTTGATTTTATTTCCTACCCTAAAGCTAGAAAGATAGTTTCAAAGTGGCATATCTACTACTTAGGGAGGTCTAAGCTTCTACATATGAGACCCCAACTGTCAACCCCTCAAAATTGGGAGATATAGTTTTGGATTGATGTTCTTCCCGATACAAAAACCATCTCCATTCTTCCATATAGAATTTTCCAAGATGAGTTGAAAAAACTGAAAGAGAATGTGAAATATTTGTTAGAAAATGGGTTCATCATGCCTAGAGTGTCCCTATGTGGTTCCTTAGTCTTGTTCGTTCATAAGAAAGATAATTACCTCCGTATATGTATCGACTATATAAAGTTGAATAAGGTCACTAATAAAAGCAAGTACCACATCCCTAGAATTGATGGTTTGATTAACAAACCTCAGGGTGCTACCTGTTTTCCTAAGATTCACCTATGGTCTAGTTACCATCATCTTAAGTTAAGGGAGTGTGACATCCCAAAGACTACTTTACGAACTACATATCATCATTATGAATTTATTGTTATGTTTTTTTGTCTGACCAATGCTCTTGCAACTTTCATGGATCGTATCAAAAGCATAATCAAGAAATACCTCAACCTAGTCGTCATTGTATTTATAGATAATATCCTGGTATATTCAAGTGTTGAATATGAGCATATGGAACACCTCAGAATAGTCCTTCATACCCTTAGAGATAGACAATTGTGTGATATGTTTTCAAAGAGTGAGTTTTGACAGAAATTTATGGCTTTCATGGTCATGTTATTTCGAGTCATGGTATTTAGATTGATGCTCATTAGATTACGACAATCCATAGTTTTCCTAGACCAATAACCTCATTTGAGATTAGGAGTTTCATGGGCTTAGATGGGTACTATAGAAGGTTTGTAGAGCGATTTTAATCTATTTTAGTCATGTTGACTAAACTGACCCAGAATTAAGTGAAATTTCAATAGTTAGAAGTATGTGAGAAGATTTTTGAAAATTTGAAGACTCAGCTTATTTTATTTTTTTTCTTGACCCTATCAAAAGGTACAAAAGGTTTTGGTGCATTGTGATGCCTCAAGGGTTAGTCTGTGTTATGTGTTGATGAAGAATGGTATGGTAGTTGCTTACGCTTCTAGATATCTCAAACTTGTGATAAGAACTATCCTAACCACGATCTTGAATTAGCAGTTGTGGTTCTTTGTCTTGAATATTTTGTGCCATAGTCAATATTTATGCATGTTTATGCATTCATGGATCACAAGAGTCTACATTATATCTTCACTCAAAAAGAACTGAACCTTCCAAGTAAATAATATGGCTTAGACTCCTTAAGTACTACGACTTAAGTTTTTTATATCACCCTGGTAAGGCTAAAATAGTTGATGATTCGCTTAGCAGGTTGCACATAGGGAGTGTTACCCATATAGAGGATGAGAAGAAGGAACTTGCATCGGAAGTACATCGACTTGCTTATTTTAGTGTTTGGATGATTAATACATTCGATAGGGGTCACATTGTTTTGAATGCTTCATAGACTTACTTGGAAGTAGAAGAAAAAGAGAAGCATGGAATTATGAGCTAGTCTTAAAGAATATCGAGGAGGCAGCTCTTACGAAGGAAGTAAAGAGTTTTTCCCCACAGGGAGATGGCATGCTCCTTCATCAAGGTTATCGCTATGTTTCTGATGTCTATGGGTTAAAGGAGAGGTTATTAGCTAAGGATCATAGTACAAGATACTTGATACACCCTGGATCTTGAGAGAGGTTTGTCGAATAAGATGAAGAAAGATATTATGAATTTTGTAGCATGATTTACCAACTACCAACAAGCAAAGGTTGAACATCAAAGGCCTGGTGGAGAGTCCCAAGATATTCGCATCCCTTCTTAGAAGTTAGGGATGAGAAACATGGATTTCATCGTAGGGTTACCCCGTACACATCGTCAGTATGATTTGATATGGGTGATAGTTGACCAAATGACCAAGTCTGCCCACTTTCTGCTTGTAAAGGATAATTATTCATAAGAAGATTACTCATTTTTCTAAAGTAAAGAGTTATTTCAAATTTATGGGTGTCACGACCCAAAACTTAGATCGGTGGCGCCCACGGCCCCACCAGTAGGCCAGCAAACCCCTCAGCCTAGATTGGCAAGAAATGGGATGATACCAGCTAACTAGCAGAATTATAAGCAAAATAAAATAAGATGAAAGAGATATACAACAACATACATATATATAACACCTCCAAGAACCTGGTGAAAGTGAAAAAATGGAGTTAACTACATCATAGTAACCAAAAACAATATATACAATCACTCCAACATGAGGTAAATACAAAACTAGTCTGCCTTGAATAGGATAAGGCAAAGTCCCAACACACCTAGAGAAAAGGCTCAGCCCGAATTATAGAGGCTCATCATGATCCCTAAAGTCAACTAGCACCTCTACTCAACATGATCCCTTCTCCTGTAATGACCCGAGGAAGTGGTATAGAAGTGTAGCATGAGTACCAACAACACAGGGTACCCATTAGGTATTATTGATCGATAAGGAATCAAATACAAGTAAGATACAACAAGTAAGTAAAACAGGTCAGAAGAGAACAAGTAAAATAGTACATAAAGTATGGCATAACAATAAGAAAATCAACTAAAAGTAACTAACACAGGTCTAAATACTCAGCCTCACCAAGGCACAGCTAGTACCCCTAAATTAAGTCACAAGGCCATGGAGACATACCTGGTATTCAGATCAACTCTACTAATAATATAAACGGGTACATATGGGAAACTGGAAGATAAGCTTAAAGGTAAAACAAATAATAAATAAAATCCAAGTAGAGTCATATCCCACCACTGGATGTGTATAGAAAAGAGACAAAGATAACCTACCTGACACCCCATTCTACTGGTAGGCACAAATAAGGATACAACACTTAGCATGACCTCCCTCGTTAGCCCACAATGCACAAGAAAGTGGTACAAGGAAGAAACTGAACTAACGCACTCGAACTAGTAGCCCTGGGAGTCGCAACCCTATCCACTATAATAGGCCCACCTACTGGGAGCTCCGCTTCAAAACCAACATTGAGAACTTTGTCCGTTGAGACCCATCCCTCCAAAGACCCTGCATCCACATCAGGGATTCGTCGCTCTAGAGGTCCCGCCTCCACAATGATAAGCTGGGAACTCTGTCCTACTGGGAGCACCTGTTCAAGATCTATACTCAAGTCTCCATTACAAACAGGAGGTTCCAACTCTAGAACATAAATCGCGAGACTAAGTCCCAATCCAGATAATCACCCTATGGTATACATAGTATAAGAAAACTGAGTTCGAGTTGTATTTTATGAAAATAGTCTGTACTATCTCATGGTCGTAGGAAAACAAAAAATAAAACCCTATTTTAGATTTACGTCTGAAACACCTTTTATTATAGCCTTTACCCCTTCCTCGAGTAGTAAATCACACTATGGGACCCACTCTCTCAACCTCACCTCAATATGCATGCACGCAAAAGTAAAACCCAGGAAAATAGATGGTGCGCTCAAAGTCTAGGAAAGTACAACAGCCAATAGTTAAGCACACATCTCACCTGAACGGTTACTAATATCCCAACACTAAATATATAACCATACATCCTCCTCTGACTGGCCAAGCACTTTAATCGCATCCTACAACCGTCTATGGCCCCCATGATGTCCCCAAAAAGGGTAAACAGGTGTAGAAAATAGAAGAAAATGCATACCGACTAGTTATCTAGCCCACCTACTATATGGAACCCAATAAGTGTTCAATATAAGCACATTATAGAATGTAAAAGAACATAGCATACCTGAACTCTAGGGAAAAGCTCCTACAAGTAGTGCGCAACATCTGAACTGCCCTAGAATTGCACGAAACAACTCGAACTACTAAAAAGAAGATCAACGGGTCAAGAGGGGAAGTTTAAGACCCATATTGCTCAATATAAATTGGGTCATAAATTGGTCCTAAAGACCGTCACATAGGCCCCAACCCAAAAAAATAAACTAATTACACTGCCACAAAGGCCTCATCTCAAGGGACTCATGGTTTGATTTGAGCTCAATTGGATCACCAGAAGGTCCTCAAAAGGCAGACACAAGATTTTGGAAGGAGTGAAAACATTTCATAAACCAAAATGGAGAATCAAATGGGCTACACACCTGGAAATCAAAGGGAAAACAACCTCGCAGTGATAATAACCCTACCAACTGTCCCACTATGCAAGAAGACAAGAATTGCACTAAATTTCCAAATCTATGGAAGAATTCCTCCATTAAAGCTTCAACAAAATCTTGGAAGGAAGAAGAAGTGAAGAAGACTTACCTAAAAAGAGGAAGAAGTTTATAAATGTGCCACACGAAGTCCACATAAAAAACCTAAATCTTAGAAGTGAAAATGGAGAATTTGGACCCAAGAAATCGTGAAAGAAAATAATGGGAATGACTAAAATTTCAAGGATTGCCTGATATATATCTGGTTGCATAATAACACGATCACGTCAACCCTACACAATTGCTATGAAAGCTCCTATACCAAACCATCACAATTGCGCTAAGTCCCAAAAATCCCAGCCCAACGCGATCGCACAAAAGGAGGAAAAGGAAAAAACACTGTGATTGCCTCGCAGTAGGCGCGATTGCACCAAAGAAGAAAAGGGGAGACTTTATATGATCGAATCACAAGGACGCGATCACACTAAACACCTAGATCTATATATTTTTCTACAACAACTGACTTTTCCATCGAGGGATCAGAATATAAATGGAGCCTGAAAAAAACCGAGTTTGCATTTTGAATGAAAAACATATTTTGGACTCAATGGAATTGATAAAACAACCAACGGAGGTTGTTTGAGAAAGGAGAACCCACCAATCAAACTAACTAAAAGTGGACAACTTTCTAAACTTCCATAAATATCCTCAAAATGAGCTCAAAAACCTGGGAAGTAAAGTAACAACCTTACCAAACCAAAATCACCATTTTAGAGCTTATGGAAATGTCTAAATACCATTTTAACACTTTGAGCACCTCCCACTACTCTGGGCCAATTCTCAACTCTTAGTGAACTAAATTTCCATAATTTAGCTCAAGGGAAAAATCTTAAGGTCCAACTAGACCAAGGCAATATTTCAGAGCAGAAGGAACTGTTAAAATTGATTTCGAGCACATTTACTAAGAATTCACCCTTATGTTCCACCATTCTAAAACTGACACTTCAAAATAGGGAAATTGAGATAAAGGGCAATTGAGTTGCTAGGACACCGAGGTATCGGTCACAGCAAATCAAAATGACTTAGGGAAACTACCAGATGGATCTAAATGCGTAAATGGCAGAAAATCAAGAAAATAAACAGACAGTTCATTTCAACATCCATCACTTAAATGAACTTTCATGCTTGAAAGTCAAGGAAGGAATAATACCTGAATACATGAACTGGTTAGGGATATTTGGCTCGTATACCCCTTTATATACCTCAAATAACCTAAAAACATAGACATAGGTGTCTAATAAACC
>JBDJHY010233065.1:0-10986 GCA_039654485.1 Withania somnifera
CGGAAAGGTTGCAGTTCTCTTTGCATGTTTTTGATTATTGGTATATCTTACCATGTTATGTTAGATTATGTTCCTCACTTTTATCTTATTTCTACACTGACCTTTATTTTCTCTTCCTCATTGCGTATGTGGGACCCCTTTATTTGCTCATAACTTGACTCCTTGGAGAGACAAGTTAGCTCCTCTTGTTCTCAAGTGAGTGTGTCTTGATTATTCATAAGTCCAAAAGGGATGCTGTTTTATTCATTAATTTTCATCGATACCTTATGTCAGCCACTGTTACCTTCTTTCTAAAAACAAACCTCATTTCACTCCTCTTTTTGCCTGCGTCACGCACCAAGTTCAGATAATTCACATTTGGATTGAATCATTCTACGTCAGAT
Source organism: Withania somnifera (assembly GCA_039654485.1). NCBI lineage: Eukaryota > Viridiplantae > Streptophyta > Magnoliopsida > Solanales > Solanaceae > Withania > Withania somnifera. The sequence continues at coordinate 384 of JBDJHY010233065.1, forward strand.
CATTTACCTGTCGACTTTGCCTGATGATTGTCTGGATTGACATGAAAGATTTAGGGGAAGCTTCATGTTGTATGTTTTCATGCTGTATGTTGTTTGCAGATGACATAACATAGATTGACGAGACATGCACCATAGACAATAATAAAATGGAGGCTTTGAGACAGACTCTAGAATCTTAAGATTTCAAGTGGAGGACTAAAACGGAGTACATGAAGTGCAAGTTAAGCAACGCATCACATGAGGGGATGTGAAAGTGAGGATTTATGTCTGGTTATTCCCAAGAGAGATAGCTTTAAGCACCGTAGGTCCATAACCCAAGGAAATGGGAAGATTGGCTATGATATCATGCATCGTCTTGGATCGGTGGATGAAATAGAGGCTCACATCTGGTGTTCCATGTGTAGAGGAGAAGCAATATTGCTTAGTGAGGTGGTGTGAGAGATAGACAGTGGTAGGTTTGTGGAGAGGTTGAAGTAGGCCAAGGAAGAATTGGGAAGAGACAATTAGACGGGACGTGATACATCTTCACCTCACCCGAGTACAGGACACTAGATATGAGTGTGTGGAGGTCAGAGATTAGGGTAGAAGGTTAGTTGGTAGCTGAACATGGTCTCTCTTTTCTGTGGGTGAGCTTGGTACTAGTTTAGAAAACTCTTATTGTGCTAGTCAGTGGCGGAGCCACCTTCAGCGAAGGGGGTTCAGGTGCACACCCTTCGTCAGAATATTATGTGAAGTATATAGGTTAAATATTAATTATTATGAGTATATAAAATTTTGAACACCCTTAAATTGTTCCCTTAATGCAATTGAAAAGAAAATTTGCACACCCTGCTCCGCCACTGGTGCTAGTATTATTGTATCCCTCAATTTTACTACCATTGTTGTTCCTTTATTACTTTGGTTATAACTTATATCTGGAATTCATTGGCATTTGTTAATGCTTTTCTCTTCTTCAGTTTTTTTCAACATAGCTTTTTACTCTTGTATTTTTCAAACATTTTTTGAAAACAGTTTTCTCGAGCTGAATATTTTATCATAAACATCCCATCTACCTTACATAAGATAGGGTTAAGATTTGCACTGACCCTGAACCTCATTTTTTGGATTACACTGGATATGTTGTTGTTGCATGAGGATTGTCTCTGTATTAAATCCTTTACCTAAGTTTTTTTTTTTTTTAAAACTAGTAAGGTACTAAATCCTTCACTAAGTGTGGACTTATCTCATACAAATATCCCATGGATGCATTTGAAAAAGTATTCATTCTACTGATAATCGTATTCTTGTATATACTTTTTCCATCAGTTGCTTCTCTCACTATACCTTTGTTTTGTCCTTGTCTTTTGTTTCTATCCCTACTTTCCAGTCCCTAATTATGATTATTTATGTGATCATAATTTTGAACAGTCTGTTTCCACAGTTGAAAGGTCCACAAAGTATGAGATAAAATTAATAAGGTGAATTAAGCTTGCTGAGAAGATTGTCTCAATTCTATTTGTTGGTTTAAAGTCTACAAAAGATCTGTTTGCCACAAAAAAATTCCTCCGAAAAAAAAAAAATACACTGGAATCAATGAAGATGGTCACAAGCTAGAATATCCTAAGGGTCATTTGATAGCTGGTTATAGTTATGAAAGATTAGTTATGAAGGAATCCATGTATTATTTTATGCAGGTGTTAGTTATGCTTGATTTAGTTATTCCACCTTCTATCATGCATAAAATAATACATAAAATTCCGTTATAACTTATACATGTATGGTACCTGTCGTTGGTGGGAGGTGGCAGGTACCTGGTGGATTTAGTCGAGGTACGTGAAAGTTGTTCCGGACACCACGATCATAAAAAAAATGTATAGATTTCTAAATTGCAACCAAACACCGTATTGATTTTATGCATGTATAACTTACCTCCTAACCAACTAACAAACATGAGATTGTTTATATAGGATTTAATACCTGCATAACTCATCTCCAAACCATCTAAGAAACAACCTTTTAATGTGCTTGAACAATAGAGTGTGGTTGGAATTGTGGAAAAGTCTAGATAATTGATCAATTTCAGTTTACAAGTGGGAATGCTTGGTCGTTTTCAGTATTATTGGACTTGTGGTTAAGATAAAAGGACATATTGTTGGAAATGTGCAATGGTGTTTTATTCGCCCGTAGGTACTAATAATTACAGAAGCAATTTCTTAGAAATGTGCTGATACTATGTGAGGAAGATATGAGGAACACGGGGAAGACATTGAAAAAATGCACGATGACGATGTTCGTTCGTAGCTTTGGCTCTTCTTGTATTTGTAATGCTTTGCTCTTCTAGTAGTCATGGCATTACTCCCATAGTTTCTTGTATTTAGTTGATCACTATTTATTGTTTCTTGTACTCCCAGTTATCGTATTATTTTTTTGTAATTACTGTTCATAATGAATTATGAAGTTTTCTATAGTATTTTGCCATAACTTCTTAACTTCCATTATTTATTTTCCTTGAGCCATGGTTCTACCAAAAACCACCTCTCTACCTCCATGGTAGGGGTAAAATCTGCGTACACTCTACCCTTTCCAAACCCACTTTGTGGGATTACACCAAGTATGTTATTGTAGTTGGCTCTTCTTATGTTCACTAAATAGACGTATACAATATGCGGGATGGCTATACCTAAATACTCTTCAATGATAACACAATCCATCTAACATTTTTCATATTGACTGGTCTTCTTCTCAATTTTTTGAACAACTATTATGGATTGGTGGATTTATGCTAGACTATAAGTAATCTATAATACATATTGTGGATGCCTATGCCTAAATATTCTTCTGTGATAACATAATCTATCTCCCTTATATCTGCCCAAGAGTTTTTGCCGGTTAACGAGTGTTTAGACATATTATAGGAAGTTTTTTGACATATTGATGTGAAGCCCCTTAAATACTAATGGTTGGTTCAATTTTGGGAACCATACTGTCATAAAATACTTTTACTTGTTTGGTTGAAGTCTGCACTTTGGGGAGCAATATTGATGGTAGAAATGGACCTTGTGCCTAACTTAACCCCAAAAATTAGCTCATGGAGTGATCATTGCCCAAGATCATATAAAGTAACCAATTAAGCCACCCACAACTGATTGGAACTTCTAGCTGCACACCCAGTACTGGACGTCTAAAGCATGATAAATATAACAATGGACTAACATGGGGTAAACCAAGAATAAGATGGGTCTGCCCTGGAACCATGTTAGAAATGGATTTTTTTTGGGGGGGGGGGGTTGTTTGGCTTTGATTATAAGTTGGTCAAACCAACTTTTAAGTAGTTTTCAGCCCTCAAAAGTGTTGGGATTTTTTATAAACGACTTAAAAGTTTAAATTGACTTTTAAAAAGTTAAAAGTAGGCATCCGTACTTTTCATATTTTAGCTTAAAAGTTATTGAGTTTTGACTTTTTAGAACTATTTTTTTTAAACAAAGCGAAACGGGCCCTTGGTCCTAACTCAAATCCACAAACTGATACAGGCTGCTAGAACAGTTCTGGCAGACATAGTTTTATTTTGGTGTTGTGGAATCTATTGATTCATGTTACATAGTTTTATTTTGGTGTTGTGGAATCTATTGAATCATGTTCTGAAGAAGTTCTCACTTCTCAGTGTCTTTCAGACTTAAGTTTGTGTGGTGGCAGTATACTTGTTCATAGATGGGCATCACAGACTCACAGTAAGACGAGGAGAGTTATGGGTCATGCATTTGCAATAATTTTGCAGAATAACAAACTGCTGGTGATTGGAAGTATTATGTTCAAGTGGAATTGGCGCGTTCTTGCAACCGAAGTTACCAACCATTTGAATTGGAAGATTAACACTTGGAAGACTCACCTGTAAGCTTTATTCTGTTGCTATGTTGTCTCTGCATGCTCTACTTTATCATAAACAGCTAAAATGTTCTCAAAGAAGAGGAACCTCATTGTTTATTATTGGTCTGTGCTGGGTAAGTGTGGGAAAAATACTAAATTACCATTATGTGGAACTAAACTTGTTATTGACATCTTATGGACCTTTAATTGTGGCTGTGATCATTAATAATAGCAAGAGTTAGGAGAAGTAACACTTTCAGAGATGGTATAAATGATAGTTGATTTGTTATGGATAGAAGTTACTTGGTAGCTGTGCTGGTAGGAGGTACTTGGTGAGTTGGTTGAGGTGTGCACAAGCTGACACGAATACCGATGTTATAAAAGAAATATTGTCATGCCTCGACCCTAGGCCTTTGAAAAACCGGCACTCGATGCCTTAACTTGCCCGAGCGAACAAGCTACATGAAAAAGATTTATATATATATCAACAAACAACTCTTGTTAAGAAGAAAGAGATCTCCATTCTTAAGCTTTCATTAGATTAAAGATGAAATATCCAATATGATAGGAAAATTTGCCAAGTTTAAAACTTTGAGCATACTAGACTCGTCTAATCTATGAATCCTCCTAACATAACATGAATAAAATTGTTCTACTGGGACAAGCCCCCCTACATACCTATAAGCAAAACTAGAAAAGCTGACATAATAGACACACCGCAAGAGCAAGTGGCGCACCAATAGATGAATGAATAGAAAATAGCGTGCTGCTGATCGTCCCAAGCACTTTACTTGAGTCTGCATTATTTAGAATGCTAACACCCCCGGCAAAAAAGATAATAAGCATTTGCAATTACGGGAAGACTGGAACATGAAACATAATTGAAGTACATCTTAAGAATCGTAGTCATATCATGTAGAATTGAAAAGGTTCAGAACGTCATTAGGTTGACCTTAACGTTTTCATCTTTTATCATCATTAAGTTCATTATAATAGGAGGTTCTTAGTTTAACCGACATAAATCTACCATGTAAACACTTGGAGTTTGATCTCAGCTCGATACTTAACCATCTTAACCTTGCCGGTGCATAAGACATTCATAACATGTTTTGCTAACAAAGGATCCATAATAAGCCTCTTGTATGTAGGATTTGCCTGAACCAACAGAGCAATCTTAAACCTACGTTGGCATACATAGTTTCGGGCATTGTTGTGTAAACTTATGCCTTCTCGGTTATTGATACTAATCCTGTTCCTTGCATGTATAAATTAACTGGTAATCATGTTTAGCTCTGTAAGCTCATAAATAGCTCATGAATCATAGTTTGTTCATGTACATTATGTTAACTCATCAAGTTCATACACCGTCGTCGTCTAAGTCATGTCATAAGTCATCAAATTCTATTTTGAAGTGAAATCATAGTGTTTGGTATGAAAGGAAAACATTTTTCCGAAAATATTTTTCACTTTTCTCATGGGTTGGGTTAAATGTTTTGAAAAGTGTTTTCCAAAGGAACTTATTTTCCTCAAATTTAAGGAAAACGACTTCCCTTCAAAAAGTAAGGATAATATTTTTTAAAACTCTCTTCAAACCTACACCCTATCTTTTCACTCTAACTCGGGTATCGAGTCACGACACTAACCCGAAATTGGACTCCTGACCCTAACTCTCGAATTTAGACTTAGGACCCAATCCTAACCTCTCTTTCGGGGCCCAACTCCAAATCCAGCACTATACTTCCGATCCGAGACCCAACTCTCAACCTTAATCTAAGATATGAGACTCAGAATCCGACCTCAACTTGAGACCCGACTCCCAAATACGACATGAATTCGAAATCCTAACCCCAACTAGGGACCTGAAACTTTATTTGTCCCTAAACCTGATCTGAGAATCTCTCTCGGCATCAGCTAAGTATCAAACCTTGAGACAGGAATCAGGGTTTGAGGTCAGTACCCGAGTTGCGAGCTGGGGTCGGTTCTCCGGTCGCGGGTGTCAACGGGTCGGGACGGGATGATGTGGTCCAGGGTTGTCGGTACCTAGACAGTGAACCGGTACCTTTGACCAGTAAAGGGACAAAACGAGCCAGGATTTACGGTATTCCCGATAGGCCCGTCTCATCTCACTAATAAACGGGATGGGATAACTGGATATACGAGACAATTCTTTTTTTTCTTTCTAAATAGTAATTAGTTTAAATATTTAATATTTAAAGTTTAAACAACTTTTTAAAGTTAAACTATTTAGTTATATGTTAAATATGAAATTTAACTATATAAAATATATATATTTAAGTTTAGTCATTAAGTTATATACTTTCCACCCATTATTTGAGTTACGAAAGTTTATTGTAGTTATATAATCAATTAACAACAAATTAATTGGAGGAGTATAATTCCACATAGTTGAAATATCATATATTCTCTTATATATAAAGTTACAGAAGAGTAGTGGTTAGTGTAACTAGTAATGTAACTTTAGTTTAGTTTTTAGAACAAATAGAATGAATTAAATTTCCCTTATATAAAAGAGTATGACTAAAATTTCTACATGATTTTTGTTTTGAATTTGAAATAATAGTTTGATTGTCCACATGATTTTTTGTCTTTTTAAAAAAAAATTATTTAATATTTAAAGTTTAAATATTTAATACTTTTCACATGATTTTTTTTTGAATTTGAAAGAATAGTTTGTTTTCCCACATAAAGTTCAAATAGTAAATACTTATAGAAGAGTAAAAATATTTAATATTTAAAGTTATTGAAACTTACTTGATAAGTTTGTAATATTTAATATTATATAAGACTTTAAATTAATAAAAATAAAAAGCCAAAAAGTCTTTGAGTTTATTCAAATAAAAATGTTATTTAATAAATTTTTATTATAAAGATTATAAGAGTACCTAATCTAAACAACCACTTCCATTCCATCTTCACTATTATCTCGAGTTATTGAATCTAATTCAGCTTCTTGTTGGGAGCTTAATTTTGGTAGCCCCCATATCTTCGTTCGAGGCTACCAAAAAAAGGCAACAGAATAAATTTGAGGAATAGAAAAAAGTGTTTTTTAAATTTGTCAATCATAGCTTCAATAGCCGGTTTATATTTCTTAATCTTTTTATAATCAATTAACTGAGCTGAAAGAGCACAAACATTTACTAAAATATTTGAGAAGTTGGATAATATATTCCAGAAACTAAACACGTAGCTTGATAAAATAATTTTACAAAGTAAGTTCATTTACTTGCTACCAATATCTTCACAAAGTTGCTCAAGTGGGTTAGCATTATGAGCATTGAAAATCATTTGTATAGATTGCCGATATTCATAAGCAACTAAAAAACATTTTATACGAAGAATAGTTTTAACATTTTGAAATTTCTTATAAGACATATCAAGACGACTTCAACGCTCTTTAAATTTATTAATTCTAGAACTTTTGTTACTATAAGAAATCCACATACAAGCATGTTCAGCTTTTAAAGCACCGGGATCAAATAAGGAGACATCATAGCTTACAACTAAGTTTAATACACGTGCAACACATTTAATATGAAAAATATCACCATTAATAAGATAAAGTTTAATTTTTAAGACGTTTGCTGCATTGGTAGCGTTAGAAGCATTATCAAAAGTGATACTTTATCTAAACGACAATAAAAATCTAAAATTTTAAAAATCTGTAATGTTATATAAGCAACTAGCTTTTCATCCTTCACAAACTTTGTATCCAGGATTTTTTTTGCATGTTTCAATTATGATCAACCCAATATATTGTGACTGTTAAATAATCATATTATCCATTACCCCTTGACCCATTTAAGAAGTAATTGCTACTCTAGAATCCAAACAATAAAAATTAAAACGAATTTGTTGACAATGTTGAGCTTGAAATTCAAAAATATCCTTTCAGTGTTTCTTTAAATACCTTAAAAAGAAGAATTATAGCATTTAAAATTGACGTATAGAAGCAGGATTTGAAGAAAAACGATAAGGCATACCCATAATAATAACCATCTTTGGTAATTCTTCATGATCTCTTTCTTAGTCATATGGTTGTTGTGTAGGGCTTCCAGGATTAGAACGATTTAATTGTCCTTGAACCATGTTAGGCCTTCCTTCCGGTCTAGTTGCACAGTCAGGTGGAGTTGGCTTGAGACCTATAGCTATTCTAGGAACTCTATATTCAATTGGTTTGCATTTTAGCAAATGTCTGTGTAACCCTCCAATGCCGCCCCGGATCCACTAGTTTTTTGTACAAAAATTTATTTACATGTACAACATTGAGCGTGAGTTCTTAAATCATTTTGAACACAAAATTTCCACACAACCAATCTTTTAGGGTGTTTAGCCCTCCTTTTCCTACTCCTTTTTGAAGGGAGAGAGGGACGACGAGCCTCAGTTGGAGTTTCAGCTAAGAGAGTAGTAGATGTATCATCTAAATTCATTTCCTTTATTTCATCAGCTAATTCTACTTTATTTATTTCTTCCTCAAAATTATCATTATCATAAAGTCTTTGCATGGTTTCAACACCAATTTGAGTATATTAGAACTATCAACTTTACTAGAACCGATACCTTAACTATTTTTTTCGAAAATAAATTTGGAAATGACGAACCAAGAATTTGTCTTTCAGTCCTTTTCTATCACTACTTTTTTTTTACCAACATCCATATTAAATCAAGCAAACTCAAATTTATCATTTGCTATTGGTTCAACACATAAATATGGAAATGCGAGATGTTACAAATATACTAGTTTTTCACTTAGCTTTGCAATAGCTATACGTCAATATTGTTGGAATCATATATATGAAAATAAAGTATTAAGGGATTATTTCGTACACGGGATAAGTAGAGATATAATAGGATTAAATTTGGGATAAAGTGTACTGTGTTTGGTGGCCAGTATTAACTTTATTTCAGACTTAATCATGAGATATATCCATTTATCCAAATTATTTTATGCCATTTCCTATACAATATAAATTAATTTAGAAATTGTAAATTATAATTTCAAAATAATTTAGTCTATATATCAAATGACCCTAAGAATTTTAGCTTAGACATAATGTTGCATTCCTAGGTAGAATTGACATAGTGTCCATCCAAAAAGAATAGCATGCTACGCTGGAGCGTCTGAGGCTGTTTTTTGAGCTAAAACGTTCGTTTTAGTCTTTTTAAATTTTGAGGCCCCCAAAAACTTTTAATATTAAATATTATATAATTTTAATTTCACTTTAAATAATATTAAAAATTATTAAAAGTAAACAGTACAAAATTTAAATTGTTTAAAATAAACTATCTACTTTTTATCAGTAATAATTAAATAACTTAAATCCTCATATTAATAAATAAAGTTTTCACAACAACTTCTAAGGTAATGCATTACAATCTTATTAACTAGAATTTTTTTAATTTTATAAATAATAATATTATAATATGAAATTAAATGCTTAATATTTTTTAAAAATATTATACTGAAAATAAGTATTATGTAAGAAAAATAATAACTCTAAATTATTGTTACTTTTGTATGCATGTATATGTAGTTGAGACATTTTTTTAGGATTTAACTTCAGACCATGAGATGTCCTTATTTTTTATCATAATAAGTAGCAATATGTTCGCTAAGCTCCTGCCCCCGTTGGAGAACAATAACTTTTGAGAACAAATTTTTTTCTCAAATACAACATGTTCTTTTGGAAAGGAACAACTTTGTCAGCTTTATCATTAAAAAGCTGGTGGAAAGTTGGAATAAGAGTATATTTATGTGCCGGCACCGATGAGTACACCGTTTCTCAGTTTATGTTTAATTTTCCTATTACTTAATTTATCTACGTAGTGCATACAGTTGTATGTTGTTAACAACTAACAACTCGTGATAAGCAGCTTGCTTATGTACAACCGCAGATACAAGCATACAACATGTTCTTTTGGAAAGGAACTAAGGTTGTTAACTCTATCATTAAAAAAGTGGTGGGAAGTTGGGAATAAGAGTATATTTATGTGCCAACACCGATGAGTACACCGTTTCTCACTTTATGTTTACTTTTCTATTACTTAGCTGATTTACATATGCATACAGTTGCTTGTTGTATGTTGTTCACTGCTACCAGCTCGTGATAAGCAACTTGCTTATATACAAACAAGTCAACTTCTAGCTGAAAAATTGCAAACTTCTATTTTGCCTAATTATCTAATATAGAAGGAGATTATCGGAGCAACATGAAAGTTGTCTCCACGTGGCCTATAGGTATGGATTCTACTAGTGGAATCAACCATTAATACTTGTGTTAGGATAGTTGCCTAGTATCATATCCTTTGAGGTTTGGCTCTTCTCCGGACCTTGAACCAAGGATACTTCGTACATCCCCTATTGCCTTGATATTTTTGGTGGTTTCTGTTGCAAGTATTGCATCATAATACTAAATTCATACTTCTCAATATTCATTTCAGAGATAGTTGACAGTGCGCTGCATTCATGATGTGCCTTCTATAAATTTATGTATAGGTTTTGTTTTCTTATTGACTAACTAATGCTGTGCGTCATATTGTTGATGGTGCAACCAACTATGTCCAGATCAGGCTTTCTTCTTTTTTGTTTTTGTTCAATTAAAAGTGTCTATGAGTATGGTGAGGGGATCAAGTGGTTGTAGTTTTGGCTATATTTTGATGTGTGAATTAATCCCTTCTCTCTCTCTCTCTCTCTCTCTCTATATATATATATATATATATATATATATATATATATATATTA